>VZSE01014922.1:1310331-1376667 GCA_013398275.1 Promerops cafer | reverse complement strand
CTCTGTTAAGGATGTGGTCAGGGGGATTGAGCGCACCCTCAGGAAGTCTGCAGATAGCACCGAGGCAAGTGGTGCAGTTGATTTGCTTGAGGGGAGGGATGCTATCCAGAGGGACATCAACAGGTGGAGGAGTGGGCCAATGAGATGAGGCCAAGTGTAACATCCTGGTCAGTTCCCAGTATCCATACTGACTAGTGGATCAATGAATGTAGAACAGTCCTGAAGAGAAAGACTTGGGGATATTGGTAGATGAAAAATTGGACATGAACCAGTAACACAGATGAGCACCTCCTCTACAAAGACAGGCTTAGAAAGCTGGGGATGTTCACCCTGGAGAAGGGAAGGTTTTGTGGAGACTGACAACCTCCCAGTATCTGAAGAGGGCCTACAGGGAAGTTGGAGAGGGACTCTTCATCAGGAAATGTAGTGTTAGGTCAAGGGCGAATGGGTGGAAATTGAAAGAGGGGAAGTTTAGGTTAGACATTAGGAAGAAATTTTTTTACTGTGAGAATGGCAGATACTGGAATGGTAGACACTGGAACAGGGTGTAGAAGCTCCAACCCTCTCAGTGTTCAAAGACAGTTGGATAAGGCCTTGAGCAACCTGGTCTACTGGGAGGTGTCCCTGGGGGGAGTTTGGACTAAATGATCTTAAAGGTCCATTCCAACCTCTTAAAATTCTATGGATCTATGATTAAGGTTGAGTATGAGGAAGAAATTCTGTATAAAGAATGCAGCAATATACTGGAACAAGTTGCCCAGAAAATCCTTGGCTATATGTAACTTGAAGGATGTCTCTTCCATGACATTGAGGTTGGAACTAGGTGATCTTCCAAACCAAACCATTCCATGATTTTATCCTGTGATAAAGAATGCAATACCTGTTCGTAATCAGGGAACATCCAGTTTCATTTTACTTTGCATAATGCTGCTCAAAGACAGGGATGTGTTTTTGTAATATTTTATGGTAAGTGTTGATACATTGGTAATGGTTTTTTTAAAACTATTGCATATCTGGCATCTGATCACTAAAAGGAATATATAACTTGGTACTACAAGGAAACCAGAAGAGTAAAATTCTACATCTCAAATTTGTGCAGGATATAAATTCTCTTAAATGGTTAACAGTCAGCAGATGCAGAGAGATGCATCTCTAATGAAATTGCTTTTGTTTGTAGTTCTGTGTTTTCATTTCTATTTCCTGTTTCATGAGTGCTTGAATGCAATGCTGATATCAGCTGCAGGAAAGAGGTAACCCACAGATAAAAGATTTGAGAGTTGTCTTCTATAACAAGTTTTTCTCCTTTCTATTCACTCCTCAAAAGATAAAAGTGAGATTTTCTCAAATGTAGGAGCCTGGAAAGGCTCTCACTGTCGGTTAAAACTTTGGTTGGTGAATCTACTCTAAACTGCAATCTCAAGGAGTATGTGAACAATGGTCTGCACAATTGCAAAGTATGAAACTACGATTCCAGTTGGGAACCAATGGTCCTTACTGAGTTACAGTTTAAATAAGCATCAGGGAAAACAGGTGAAGATAGTTAGCAGGCTAAAAGGAAGATGAAAATAATATCTTGTAAAGGCAGAATTATTTTTCTTTATGTCTTATTCAAGCTGATGAAAAGGTTTATATGTATTTGTGTGCACATGTACATTCATATATATGCATGTGTATCAATATATAGATATATAGATAGCTATACATGCATTCATAGATATATGTGTGCAAGATTCTTTTTAAATTAAACTAATTTTTCAATGCTGGAGCTTTAGAATATGTTTTTTTTAGTATCTTAGAAGAAAGTCAAGGAAACCTGTCATGCTTAAATATTTCAGTATTGTATATTTAGGATGCCATTAGATTCTGGTGAAGAATAGTGTAAGAAGTTATGCAGAAGAGAAAAGAATCAGTCAGCACTTAAAAAGGAAAAGATGATTAAGCCTCAATATAGGGCTTGAAATAGACTACTTTTGCAAGTCTTACAAGATCTTTCCAGAGCGTGGGTGCGGAAGAATAGTACACATTTGTGTGAGTGCAGAATTTACTTTAAAATTAAGATAGCATGATAGTGAAATTATGCAAGCTTTACTAAATCTTTCATAGTGATATTTATTTTCTCAGATTTCTGTAGTAATTAGTGAGGTGATGTTTCCTTAAGTTTTCTTTTTGACAAAAAAGTGAAGTTTTACTGAGGTACAATTTCTTATGCAAACTATTATGGCATGACAACATATTTTGACATTTTACTTAGTGACATTAATGAAAGTGTAATCAGATTACACTTTTCACCTTCCCTTTAATTTTGTAACAGGCAAAAATATTTTCAGGGGACTACATGTGTATTTGAAAAAATACATAACTGGACAGCTAAAAAATTGTCTTGGATAGACAAGGCCACTACTTCTGGTTTTTACTTTAATATTGTGGAATAACTTTCTATATGAATTAAATGATTTTGCAGTTCAACTATTTGTGAAGCTCGTCACCTTTGACTCCCTCCTCATCTGGTTCTGTACTTCATCTAATTGTTCTCCTCAGAATTAAATCTTATTGAAATTACATTGCGTGTCTTCAGCGAATGCTCAATGGCTTTTAACTGATTTACCTGGCACTAAAATGTCAGCTAAACAATAATAAATGGAAAAGAAGCATGTCAGATATGACCAGTATGGAAAGTGTAATCAATATTTCACTTGCATCTTTGTGTTACTGTATATGCTTGATTTAATATATTTCACATGATAATCTTTGCTTCAAACTATAAATACAGAATAACTTAAAACTGTGAACTTTATGAAAAAAATTGGTTTTTTAATAAATCATACCTGTAATCGTCTACAAAAAAAGCTCATTTGTAGAAAGACAGTGTTGCTTCCTGTATTTGAGCCAAGTTTTCAGCAGAATTTCATAGTTGGGAGTATTTCTGGGTCAAGTCACTGCCTATTTTTAGAGCTTTCTTGTTGCCCCCTCAATGCATATTTGTGATTTTTGTGTACCCTTTCTTTCACACTTATACAAGGACTTCCCTTTGAGGAAAACAAAACCAAAAACAAACCCAACAACAACAACAAAACCCAACCACAAAATCCCCCCCCCAAAAAAACCAAAAAGGCTTGATTTTCTATGATTGCTTCTAAAAACATTGTCTAGACCTTATTTTGGTTTATCATACAACTATCATACATATAATAGAATACATACAATACAGCTAATACAACTCCGATTCTGGATAAAAGTGTTGCATTTTCAGATTAAACCTCCTGTTCCGTTTTTTCCAACTTTCTGTCTCATTATTTTTGTGTCATACAAGATGAATCATTTCATCTAAGCTTATAATATGTTTTCAATTTTCTGAGTGCCCAGCTTGAGAAAAAAGGGTTTTGTCTGCACTAGAGATAAGAAATCCCATGCTTTAATGAAGTTAGCAGAAGGTATGCTTGAACCAATAAAATACCACATAAATCAACTGCTTTGCAAAGCCAGCTGGAGTCATCTGATGATACCTTTTGCACGTTATGAAAGTAGTCTTCAGTGCACCTTGTAAATAATTCACTGTACGAGCCTTATCTGGGGAGCGGCGGGAGAAGAGCTGCCCCACATGGGACAGGGCGGGAGCCGCGGGGACGCCGCTCAGGCCGTGCTCGGGCAGGGGCTGAGCGCGAACTCGGCCAGGGTCCGGCACGGCCCGCACAGCCCGAATCGGGCCCAGGGCCCCTCCGGACAGCGCAGCTGGGAGCGAAAGGAAGCAGGGCCAGCCGAGCTCCCCACACGGTGGGGCTGAGAGGCTCGGGCAGCAGGCAGGGACGGGGCAGAGCTGCAGCCTCGGGGCGTTGAAACAGAGCCCAGGAACCACGGACAGTGGTGAGTGGCGGTCCCACCAGCTGGGGCTTGTCAGGGCCGGGAAGGGCTATTGGTTTCCTCAGAGTCCTGGCTCTGCATAAAAGAATCCGGGAGAAAATTATTTAACACTCGTCTATAAAGCAAAAGGTATGGACCTAATTATATGAATTCTTCATTGAGTACTTTTCCTGTCAGTCCTTGAAAAGCCACATGGAAACCATAATTAGTTTTAAACCACAGGCTTTGTGGCAGCGATATGGTGCACATGTAGGTGGATGACTGAATGGCGACATGAAACCTGACATTTCCTTGCAGTTATTTTACTTTGCAACTTGGATACTACTATCTTGTTTTCTTCTTCCTTTTTAAAATAAATTGCTGAGCATAAGACATAATGTATTGCCAGTAAATATCAAAAAGCATGTTGGTATTTTTTTTTTCTTTAATTAAGGAGTTAGGTGCTTAGAATTGAATACTAATTTGAAAAGAGGTGTCACACTCAGCACTAAAACTTATTTTTTTTCTCTAATTAGCTACTTCAACTTGCAGTGTAGTATTCAAAATAGCTTTAAATATTTGAATAATAATGTGACTATATACCCAAACTCTGTTCGCAGTTCCAAGGAAATATATCTTTAAATTTACTAGTACTTAACCAGTTAATTAATTTAACCAGTAAATTTATTTGCCAGTTAAATATTCATAACAAAATTAACATTGCATTGAAATCAATGAAATAAATTCAGATCTATTTCAGACAGAGAAATAAAATGCATCCCTTTTGTAATTATACTTGGCTAAATTGAAGCATTTAATCCAGTATATTTCTGTCTCTTTATGTTGACTAAAATAAGCTTTCATATGTTTATGCTCAGAAAGAAATTTTTAGTAGCCAAAACTATATATTTTACAAAGTAAAAATAAAGTTATTTAGAAAATTATTAGTCTGCCATAATATTCTGATAAAAATTATCATAAAATTCCATCATGTGTGTCTTCATTGGGACAGAAATGGTATGGAAGTTTGGAAAGCTCCACTGTTAGAAGAATGATACAATCATTTGTGACAGCTATTCATTTGTTTGCATAAGTGAAAAAAACTATGAGTATGTTTATTTAAAAAAAAATAAAAGTGGACTTGTGAGAAACTGCCACATAATGGAATTTTTCATCACTGAATAAATATATATTTTCTCCTTGTATTGAGAGTCTGCAAGATCAGCATGTATCTGCAGAGATATTTTTAAATGTTGATAACATCACTGTGTCCAAAAATTTAATTATATTAAAATCTTTTCTCTTGCGACTCATGGTTAATTTTCTCTTAGGAAATTTAATGGAAGGAAGCTTTAAACATAGTGTTTAAAAGGGGAGTTAATACTCATAGTTTTTAATCTCTTGTGTTTAAGCAAGATAAATCATCCTTTCATCTACACTCCCTGCTGAGGCCACCAGGAATTAAATGTCCAGGTTACCTGATCAGTGCTGCTGAGCTGAATAGAGGAAATTAACTGAAATTACTGTAGACATCTGCTACCTTTCCTCTGTTGGTGAATTGCTCTCCTAAAATATCTGACTCCTTGATTATGCCTACATTTTTAACATTTACTCCCCTTACAGAGAAAAAAACATTTTCAGTAGATTAATAAGTAGATCTTTAAATTTTCAGCATGCTCCTAGTGCTAAATATAATTTGGTATTGGCTCCTCACTCATGGAAGCTTGAATTTGGTACTTAACCAACAGACTCATACTGACTATAAAATTAATTTCTTTGGCCCAACTTTGGTAAAAGCAGAGAAAAAATTCCTGTAAAAATACGTAAAACATTACAATTAATCCCTAATACTCATTCATATTAAATACTGTTACAATTGCAGGTGAGTGAATTGTCTGTTTGCTTGGCTCTGGGGCAAGGCTGTGGTAACCAAGAAGGGCATGGAAAACCATCAAACATGGCAGAACAAGAAGCCAAACTGGCTTGTCTGACCATGCATAGGAGTTAGACCTGTCTCAGTGCTCTACTGGAGCACACAAGGAGCAGAGTTCTTTCCCCACCTGGTGAGGGAACACCCATATGGGTGAGCTGAGCCCTCCACCAGTGCCTGCTCCTGGCCTGAAAACCTTCTCAGATATCTGTCTCTCCATAATAAATGTGCCAGGTATTACTGACAACATGAGCAAACACTGTGTTTTAGCTCAAAACCAATCCCAAATCTAAGGTATATTTTCTCTGAATAATTTACTTTTTTATTATTATTATTTTAAAGCTTTGAAATCATAGAATTATCCATCCTTTTCTCTGCATCTAAATTTTAATTGAAAACCATTCAGAACTCTGGATGAATAAAACCAAATCAAAACAAAATCAACAACAAAATCCAAAGCAAAATCATGAATACTTTACTAATTTTATGTTCTTACTTAAAAAATAAAGATCACTAAGTAAAATGCTAACAATGCCCAATTTTAAAAGGGAAAAAATATATTTCTGGAAGACTAGATTTTGCCTCTAAAACTTTCTATTTTTAAAGTGAAAGACTTATAATTTACATCTTTCATGTGCTAAATTGTCAAATTTATCTTACAAAACTTTTTTGAAGAAAGGCTAGCAAAAGAATAAGTGTTGGCACTAGCAGAAACTTCCAGTGTCCTTATTTAATAATTCTCCTTGCTTTTGCATTTCTTATTCTGACACATATGTGTATCTCCTTTTAACAGATATCAGTCTGTGTCAAACAGGCAGCTATTAGGCTGTTCTGTTAACATTTTTCTGTCATCTAATACCACCCTGGTAGCTCCAGTAATTTTTTTTTCTGACTTGTATTCTTTCCTTCTCCTGGCCCTTAGAAATTTATCCATATTTCTTTATGAACATTTATATGTATCTTGGATCCTTTACTATCTCCCAGAGAAACTCCTTACCATATGATTTTTGGGAAACTATTATGCTATTATGTATTTTTATATATTCATTATATATTATTATTGGAGCAAGTGTTCCACTCTTTCTCATGTTAATTCTCATCAAAGCCAGAAGTCAATAAAAGCCCCACATTTTTTGCCTTGTTTTTGCCTCCTTCTTCCTCCATTTCTGCTATGTTAGAGTTTCCACTTATAGAATTTCCTGACTTTAAGACTTGGTTTATTTGCTCTGTCTTTTCCCACTTCCTCTCCCTTTAGGTGATCTACAGTACTTCAAGATGTAGTGCAGGGTGCCCAGAGCTAGTGCCAATGTCTTGTCTGGGCAAAATACCATGAGGGTGTGTTGATTCTCCTTCCCAAATCAAAATTTTGTTGTATGTAGATCCTTTTTACTTCATGTATATGTATCCTTTTATTGTCTTTGTAAGTTGTTTCTCATATGATCAATTCCTTCTTAAAACATGTAAAGACCCTTTCAGGGTATTTTATCAGTTCATTTAGATTATTGCCATTTCAAATAGCAGTTGGAGTATCTAAGTCCAAGTTAATTCTGTACCCTTCATCTACTAATATAACAGTTTCTCAAGTTAGCAGACTACTAATAAAACAAAGAAAAAAAGGTCAGCTCTGTGAGGTTCTAGATTAAATCTGTCAGAGACAAGCTCTCTGATTGTTTGGTTATTAGGGCTTTAAGACATGTCAGAGTGGAATATTTGCAGTCTTCATTCACAACTAACCTTGACAATTGAAATGTACAAAGCTTTCTTTTTCACTCTCCTGTTTAAGTCTTTTTGGATATTCATGTAGACCAGGACTTGTTGATTGGGAGACAGTGAATCATTTACTGTACCTCAAAAAGTTTCCATTATCAACTGTAGCTCTGATTTTTTTCAGCTCAGGCTGTTTATTATGCCCTGAGAATATACATTTTCCTTCTGTCATCGTGGTTCACCTCCTGTCCAAATTTTCAACCAGAGCTGATTAGGATCAAATTAGGGATTCTCCACTTTGGAAACAACTTCAAGTCTCTTATCACAGTGATTTTTATTTCAGCTGCTCCATGGTTCTTTAAATTTCTCCATTATTTGCCTGGAAAGAGAAGAGAGAAAGGAATTTCATTTGAGAATTTAGAGACTAGTGAACAAAACCAACTGGATTATACTCTCCTTTTACAAAGAAAGAGAAAATAAAAAAGGTATAAGTCCTAGACAAAGACCAATGAGTAGATAAGGATGCAGAAAGCAACAGGAAAAAATACCAAAGCTGATGAAGGAGAAAACAAAGGCAATTAAAAAAGGAAAGAAGGAATCAGCAACAAAAGCGGAAAACTATGAGATAGGTAACAGAACTGAATGATTCTTACTAGGAGAATTTTCACTGCACAAACAACCAAAATAAATACTGCAAAGGTGTGAACAGAAGATATGTAGAATCTTGAACTGAAAATTGGTAGGGACACAACAGTAAATACAGCAAAACTTGTAGATAAGAGAAACAGATAATGGAAAGAAATGTAACAGAATGAAATGTATTGGTAAGAAGATATTCAACTCTGAGATGTATTCTGAGTAGGCAAAACATTTCAACTGAGTTTTTTTTCCTCAATCTGAAAAGTTTGCTTTATGAAAAAATACATGGAAGCAATACAGATTTTGGCACTGTACTTATACATGCAAAGCTGAAAGAATATATCAATTGTTCTATACTCTTAAGAATACTTTTATATGATGTTAAAAGTCTAGACACTGATAGAGAGAGAAAGGTAGATAATTAAAACTGATAAAAGAACGTGCTTGCCCGGACAAGGTACCACTTGTCTCTTGAATTGATGCTTATGTTACTACAAAGAAGCCAAGGTTTTTGCAGGTTTGGAAAAAATAGTTAGCTGGAAAGGAAATCTAGTGTTGAGTGGTAAGGATTTAAAAAACAAACCCAAAACCAAACCAAGCCAAACTAAATGAAACTCAAGCAACCAACTAAAATTTTGGCTATATTTTAAGGTCCAGGTAACTTTTTAGTAACTGACCTTAGGAATAGACTTTCCCATTATCAGCTTTCCATAGGATATCTTTCTCTGAACTGGATGGCCACTTTGGCTGCTTTGAATTGGGTGATGGATATTGGACTAGCTTGTTTATATGTTTTTCTCATGTAATGCAAGAAAAACCTCTTTGACAGCCTCTGAGATTTATTATCTATCTTCTTTGGATAAACTTGTAACCAGTTTAAACTGGTAACCGCCTATATATGGAGAGTGTGCTTGCCAGTTTTATAGTGAGATGAGTGGGGTCATTTCTGAGAAACAAAAACTTTATTCATTCACTTTTTTGTGTGTTGTTAAATTGCTTTATGGCATTTGAAACAACCTAGGAAGAAAAGCTGATTTTTGTTGTGGAGGCCATTTATACACTGTAACACAGCATGCCAGAGCTGTCTGTGGCCATTAGTTTTCCATTTATGTTTCAGTTATAAAAAGAAAAAGAATGATCAAAATAATAGTCTTGTCCCAGAAAGTTACAGTCTTTGGGAAAGTATAATTCTATTACGGGGTTGTCTAACTGTTAGACCTGTTTACATGACAGAAAGGTAACTCTTAAACCAGCTGTTGAATTCACCTTGTATCGTTGCAGTTAACAGTATCAATAAAAATACCTTATAAAGTTGATAATTGAATCAGACTATATCTGGAACAACCATATATTGTTACTAAACTAAACCCTGAACAATTGGTTCCTGTATGAATAGACTATTTCTTTTATCTTTGAAGGAAGACATGATCCATCTATTTTAACTAGTATGTCTGCAGAAAGCCAAAAGAATCCTTTCAGGTTTTGTGCAAATATATGTTTGTGTGTGTGTATATTTACATATACACTAGTTAGAAAGAACATCAGGCATACAGCTTTACCTGGAGAACTTCTCTCTCTGTCTCTCTAATGCTTGTATTGCATTGTGATTGTGATACCTTACAGCTGAAAAGTGACTCCTATAGATTATTACATTGCACAGCTGGAAGTGAATATTTTATCATTCAAATTGTTTTGATGCCTGGAACTTAAGAACAAATTAATGTCAATAATACACTGGAAATCCTTGAAGATGTTGATGTGGACAAGAGACTGCCTACCAAAAAAAACCCCAAACCAAACAAAACCCCAGAAAAATACCACACACACACACACACCCACTCACACCCCCACCACAAGAACAAACAAACACAAAACAAACAAACAAACAAAAAAGTAAAAAAGCCAAAAAAAAACCAGAGATCCTTTCTAAGGGTTAGTAGCATAAAAAATTATCTCCAAATCTGATGTCAGTTCTTCTGTAGTCAATGCAAGTCTTTAGGACCTAAATGTAGAAACACAGATAGTTACGCAGAAATGTCTTTTTCATTAGGATTTACAAATTCAGCCATGAAATTATACACTTTTTGTATATGGTCCAATGTGCATCTATTTTGCATTGTAAAACATACATCCTACAGATCTAGTTTTGAAGGTGTATAAAAAATTTAGCTTCTATACATCTGTAACATATCTGCAAAGGACTGAAATAATTTTCCTTATTAAATATTGCTTCCTTATAATATGAAACAAACTGTGCACAGAAATGAATGTGTATTTTATCTAGTTTTAAACAATATTAGAAGTTCCTTTAAGGTGAAGTAGATTTGCCTTTCTTGCTGAAACCTTCCATATATCCACCATGCTAAAATTATATTAGTAGACTAAGTTTAACTGAGATTTTCTAATGCTATAAAAGAGGGATCTTTTCTTGGACAAATGCTGTTCATTCTTAACTCTGGTTTGAAAGAAACCAATAAAGACTTCTATTGCTCAAGTCTGCAGGTGGACATTTCTCTAACACTTTTTTACAAGGTGATTAAAGTTGTTGATGAGAGAGCTTCTCTAGAGTAATCAGCATCTATATAGAAAGAATTGAGGTCATATATTCGGATGGAATATTGGGTACTGGAAAAAGTGAAATGAAGAGGACCTAGGGTAATGATCTAACTAGCAAAGGATACATATAAAACTGAGGAATGTTTTGGAGTGATAGTACATAAGTGAGATATGAGAGGAATGAGGGGAGATGCTGTAAAGGGCATAGCAAACCTATTTACTCCCAAAGGGAACTGTACACACACCAAAATGGCAGCATCATGAGTGGTCACAAAAACTGTATTTTTAGGCTATTTCTGTACTGTAAACTTTCATATAATGCAGTATTTCTGTTGTTATTTAGAAAGTACTTGTCCATAATTCCAGAAAGATTCATACAGTTTGAAGGAAACAGTAAATGCTAAAGGACATAATTTTCAAATAGAAACCACTGACTCATGTTTTCTGCCATGGTAAAATCTGGAATTAAGTCAGAATAGTGTTTGGGGTGTTTTCCTAATTTGAAGCTAAGTAATTTCTTAGGTCACTGCCTTCCTTACATACTACTTGGTAATCCACCTCTATAAATACAATCTGGATGAAAAAAGCACAGTGACACACTAATCAAGGTAATTTATTTTCTAGCCATTTGAATACTGCTAATTGTAAAAAATATTTTTCTGCCTAGTTGCATTGTAAGCCTGATATACCAGACAATGAGAAAAAGAATCATGGCTGTAATTGTTTCTATTAATTATTTTTATTTCCTCTGTGATTTCAAATGAATATTGGAAGTGAAAATATATTTATATATAGAATTGAAAAAATACTTTAAAAGTTCTCCGTTCCCACAAAAACACACACAAAAATTAAAAAAAAATAAACATCTTGACTGTCCAAAATACAAAGAAATATGAGAAATAATATCCACTCCGTAAATCAGTTAAAGGTTTTTCCCCAAATGAAAGACTATAGTAAGTATTACAAAGAAGTACTATGTTTCCACATATAAATACTATGGACAAGTCTCATTATCTGGATGTGTGTTATAAATTCTACAATTGTGGTTATAGGGAAGGAAAAAAATTAAAAACTAAAATGGAGATATCTTGCTTTTCTGAAGTTAAAATGAAAACCTATGGAATTGACTATGGTTTTGCCTGAAAAATAAGTACTGAATGTATTTGTAACTTCCTCTTTTCATAATATTACTTTCACTATCAAATGATTTTCTACAATTTCTATTTTATTTCATTCCATTGCACATTTCTTTGTAAAATTGTTTTATCCGTTTCTATCCTACCTAAGACCACTCTAATTAATCATTGTCAAATAATCTTTTTTGACAAACATTTCCCATTTGCAGTTCTATCTGTGAATAATTCTTTTTAACATGACTTTTTTTTCAGGATTTCAACTAAATTACTAAAATTACAAAATTACAAAAATCCTTCAACTACAAAAACTCTAGACTAATTTCTCTGCTTTGAGTATATTGGAAGTCAGAGTTGCATTCAACATGATTCAACTATTTTATGTAGACGTTTAAAATATTTTCTCTTCCCCTATGTTTTGAGTGAAGTAGATTTAATCTTTCTGTATCTTAAGATTTTCTTGATGGTTGTCTAGGGAAATTAAGTCTTGTTTCTTTGGATTTTTTCCAAGTCTATTATTGGACATAAGTCTTTGGTCTAAACATTTTGTTGTATAGAACTGCACTGTTATCGATCAATATGCTGTAACACCAGCTTTCATTATTATGCTAATGTGTTCCACATATATATGGAAGTGGCTCTTAACTCTGTTTTATGAGGTGCAGCTGTAAGAAGTCTTTTAACTGAGAGTAAGCCATGAAGAAGTCAAATCAAAACCATGAGTTACTTTTTAAAAAGAATAATTATCAACTTCTGCACACAAATTTAATTATTCTGCTTTATGTTTGGTTGAGTTTTTTTAGTAAAAAATGTGTTTTCTTAAACAAAGTGTTTTTTAGATTGGTGTTTAGAGTAGTGGCCAGTTATTCTTCATATTGAATTAAAAGGTAAAATTTCAAGAAATGTTCAAAGCAAGACCAGCATTGAATATCCCAAAAAACCCTATTCACTTTATGCCTTGTTAAATGGGTTGCGTTTGAAGAATAATTTTGAACTGATTTCTCACTTTGTATTATGTGATGCAGTGGTTTGAAGAACTTATATTTAACAGTTTTGTAAAGCATATATCCATCAAATACAAGGAAAATGGAAAAGTTTTAAACTTTCTACATAGGCTTTTTATTGTCTTTATCAGTTACAGTACTAAAATCTAGCAACTCTAACTCTTTATTTTGGTATGAAATGTGGGTAGCAAACTCATCTTCTTTGTGAGATATCCTGTTTGCAGTAAAAGTTGTTTCCTTTTAAAAGTCTTGTTTACTCCACTATCTGACTCTGTTAATGTCAGTCCACATGCCTCGGATATGGAATCGAGATAACACAGATAACCTATCCTTTGATGATTGCAAAATAGATCAGCTAAGTGGACTCATCTTTCTATTATAACTTTATTTTTATTTAGATCCATTTATTAAAAGATAGATGCTAGTTGCAGACCTGCCAGCCCAATAACTATTTACAGATGTGTATTTTATGTGTCCGTAGCTATTATTCAGTCCTAAATACAAAGACAAACACTAGTTGCATTTTCTTATCCGATTTCAGCAAAAGTAACAATCTTTTGAAATCTCTTTTCTGAAGTTATTGTGGTGTTTCTTTGGTCATTTTGGAAGTATTTCTTCTTTCTTCGATCAGTTATTAGAAGCTTATGTAAAGCAGACGTTAGAATAAGGTACCTGACACACTTCTGTTATATTATCTGTGTTTTCCAAGTCCAAATTTTTAATTTAGATTTTTTTCCCTTGGAAGTGGGACCTTATCTTCTATTTTAAACTAAAGTATCCTTTTCTTAAAAAATGCTTTTCATTTTCCTGCTAGAAGTTTTTCTATGGTATTTCATATGTAGTAATCAATATAGAATTAATAATTTACCTTCTATGAGACTTGAAATTACATGTTTTTATTCTTTATATTTATATAAAATATAAATTGTACTTATGTAATAGATACATTAATTTAGAATCCTTTATTTCACTGCATTTGTAAAGATCATTATAGGGTCACATTTCTGGTTTGATGGGATAAAAAATCTCAAGTGCCACAACCATTTTTCCTAGATCTGTCTTTTCCAGAATTTTAGATGTGTAAATGTAAAATATTTACCATTATAACCTGGTTTTCTTATCTTCCACTTTGTGTTTAATTTGAATGTCTGTTTTGTTGCTTTTTTACCTACCCAAACCCCAAGGGCATTTCAGAGAAATTCAGAGTTTAATTTCTCACTGCAGTGGTCAAAAAGAAAGACTTTATTCATACTTATTTCTTCACTGCAGTGGATTCAGGCTCTGCCTTGAAGCACCATATGCTCCAGACCTCTAAGTATAAAGATAGACATACCCAGTGCTGGAGGAGAGACACCTTTACTCTAGCATCCTCCCTTCCCTCTCTTGCTCTTTCTGGCATACTCTGCTTATATGTTACGTTCTCCTTTAAAGTGAACAGGGGCCTGTGAGAAAAAGAAGTTGTTTCTGACTCAGTGAAAGTTTTCTGGAAGAAAATGAATGAAATAAAATCCATGGAGTTTTTTGTTTGCTTGGTTTTTTTTAGGTATCGCAGCTGATTTAGCTGATGAATTGGCTGGGTTTATTCTATTTGTTGCCATTACTCGGTTTTAAGAGACTGAATTTTCATATTAAAAGCATAGATTCTGAAATATGTGCATATAATTTGTCCTCTTTTACATGGCCTGCTACTACAAATTTATCTCTATACCAGAACAGAAATAAAGAGTGTGGTGATAATGTCACAAGCCTTTTGCTCATGGATGAATTCCAAAATGATACAGAATATTTAGTATAAGTTGAAGCTGTTCTGGAAGTTCCTGGCACCTACAATGGTGAGAAGCAAAATATGGCATTTCTCCTTTCCATATTGTGCTATTTTCACACATTAAGGCAAAGTTACAAAAGATAGTCCAACTCATCTAAAAGCTTGTTGTCACTCACAGAAGCAAACCAGTCTCCTGTGTTCCTCTGGCTTTGGCTGTGTGATCCTTCTCTTTTTTCCACTGGCTCTGGCACTCATCAGGCATACCACTTTGAGGATGTGCTTCCCTCTGCTAACTGAATTGACTCAGTTTTATTTTTACAGCAATAGTTCTTCATTGGGGTGGTTAAATAAATTCAGAGAGAAGGGTGCAAATGACTAGAACCAGTGTGAAGTCAGTGTTAGAACCCTGGGAAAATTGGAAGGAGCAGATTCCTCTCCTTGGGTGCTTTGAAAGCTCCAAGATCTGCTAAAATGTACCATAGATCTTCACCCAGCTTTGAGATGAGGACAATAAACTATATTGTCACAATGTTCCAGCTGCTCAAGGTTAAAAATATACACTGCTTAATTTTTTTCTTTTTTAAATTCTAGTTACTTTAAGGACCTAGGATACTTTCAAATTCTCTAAAAGTTATTGTTTTGATATGTTTTGTTCTTAACAGTTTTTCTCTCCCAGAAGCAGGCAAATCCACATCCTATAGATTTTTAAAGACTGTTTGTACAGTAGTGCAGTATCTGGTTCTTCTTACTTATCTATTTGAAGTTCTTCTTGATAGTTTTATGTTTCAAACCAAATTGACTGCTTTAGAAAAAAATAATTATTTATAAAATGTGTTTCATTTCCAATGATAGAAAAAAAATAGTGTTGTATAATAAAAGTTTTACACAGATAATGGGTAATAGCAGTTGTTAGAAACATGTTTTGTACAGAATATAATGATCATACCAGAACCTGATGAGTACTTTATTGTTTAGTTCAAAGCAGCTGTTCAATTAACAATCTTGAGCCTTGACCTATGAGCATTATTTTAAAATAATAGATTGCATGAGCAGTTTTGCATTTTGACAGGGAAAAATTATCATTTGATAAAAAATAAATTAGTTCATAAATCATATGCCAATTTGTTAATGACTTTTTGAACAAAGTATATTTTTATTACTATTTTCAGTGAGAGTAAAACTTGAATCTAGTTGACCACTTCTGCTCAGTCGAGTTTGCTTTGTTTTATAGACTATTAAATTCTGTTTATTTATTTTAAACCAATTGAATAGACATATAAAAATTTTAGGAGTTACTTTAATTGGAATACTCTTAAGAAAGCCTTTAAATTTCTTTATTCCTGATTCAATGGGTAAGTAACTGTTTCTTTAGAAAAATATTTGAAAGACCAAAGATAAGCTGAATTTTACTAGGATGTTGCAGTTCAGTCTTGCAGTACTCTCACATGCAATTCAACACCTTTATTAACTTCTCAACATGTCCACATGAATACACACAAGCACATGCAAAAACATAAACCCTAAAGAGAACTGAACTTGTCTATTACTCAGTAGATAAGTGTTATCCTTTTCCAACACACCCCTGAGATTTAAAAGATGTTTGTTCTGAATTGGTGTGTAAGAAGGAACATTAGAGGTTGTGCTAGGTTGACTCTGGCTGGCTGCCAGATGCCCATCAGCCACTGCCCCTCAAGGGCAGGACAGCAAGAGAACCTAAGATGAAAAAACTCCTGAGTCAAGACAAAAATTAGGAGATTTTACCTTTACACCTGAAGCCGATGTACACATGAAATTTACACATTTCAGAGCCTCAGTTTAATTCACTGCCTAAAAACTAATTGATTTCTTGAATCGTGGGATTTTGATATCCCATGAATTGCTTTAGCAATTCTATCAGTGATAGGTTGCTGAACTCTGAATTTACTCATTAGTTCTATGTCCAATACCTTTCTGAATACTTTTAAACCTTTGAATTAATTGAACAATTAGTTCAACAAAGTAATTGAACTTCATCTTACCAGTTTTAGTTTGACACTTTTCAGTTTAATTAATAAGTGTGAGTATATAACAAGTGAGTGATTGATCACTGTCACGGGTGATTGTGTGATCTAAATCATCAGAATTCTTTTGGAGTTTATTTGATCTTCACTTTGATTAGCTACTAATGTTTGCTGACTTTTTAGTTCTTGCAATTCTTTGAACTTGCTATTAGGATATGATCTTTTCTGCTCAAAGCTTAAAAAGGCATGGTTGCATAGGTGGGTGCATAAAACATGGATGTGAGAAAAGGCCAAGGCATAAAAGAGTTAATGGGAGATTAGTTTTACACTGGCAGTTAGAAGAGTCATCAGAAAGATATAATCATGGAAATATTGTTGATGTTATCCATTAGATTAGATACAGAATTCTCAAATCTTCAGAAACTTATATTCATATGTAAGAAGTAAACAGTGTTATTTTGCTCTAAGAAATGTTGTGGTGTACTAATATTAAAATATTGCCTTTAAAAAAAAAAGTAAAACTTCTTTTCATTCTTCCATCTGGAAAAGGAAAAAAATAATTAAAACATAGCTCAGAAAACCCACCCCAAACATATACTATAAACTAAGGAAAGTAGGATGCTTTTGTGTGCAAGTAGAATCATAGAATCATTGTGTTCCCTTGAGTCCTGTCACTGGTCACCAGAGAGATCAGTGCCTGCCCCTCCTCTTCCCCTCATGAGGAAGTTGTAACTGCAGTGAGGTCTCCCCTCAGTCTCCTCTTCTCCAGGCTGAGCAGACCAGGTGACCTCAGTCACTCCCCATATTGCTTCACCTCAAGGCCCCTCAACATCTTTGCTTCCCTCCTTTAGATGCTGTCTCTAATAGATTTATGTCCTCCTTATATTGTGGTCCCCAAAACTGCACATGGTACTCAAGTTAAGGCCACACCAGTGAAGAATAATGTGGGACAATCTATTCCCTCAACTGGCAATTAATGCAGTATTTGATGCACTTTGTACATGTATTTGATGTGGAAATACTCTTGTAAAATTTATATAATAAATGAATAGTGGTAGTACTAACACAGATTGGGTTTTTTTGCCTCCTTTCAGTTAGAGGCTCCAGGGGAACTGTATTGTGGTTTTTCAGTACTTAAGGGGGACTTTTAAGAAAGACGGGAGCTCACTCTCAGTAGGGACTGTAGTGATAGGACAAAGGTTAATGGTTTTAAACTCAACGAGGTTAGATTCAGACTAGATATAATGAAGAAATTTTTTACAGTGAGGGTGGTGAAACAGTGAGCCAGGTTGCCGAGAGAAGTGGTAGATGTCCCATCCCTGGAAATATTCAAGGTAAGGTTGGATGGGGCTCTGAGCAGCATCCTCTAGTTGAATGTGTCCCTGCTTATCACAAAGGACTTGGACTAAATGACCCTTGAAGGTGCCTTATAGCCCAAAGATTTCTATGCTTCTATGACTTTATTTATCGTAAGGACTGTGTAAAAGAACTCTGTACAGAGATTAGGGCTTTTACAACAAGCCTGAATCCTGGTATCCCATTCTTTGTACCTGTTCAACCACTGGAAGATCAGCACTTTCTGACTTTGGTATGTGCTATCAGACTGAGCATCTTAGAATTGCAAGGTTCTCTCTCCTGTGGCATTTGTGATCACTTAGGTCTGTTAGATCAGGTGACAGAGGCTACTATCACACAGAATAATTTTAATCTGATACAGTGGGTCTCTTGAACAGTTAAGGATTGGATCTGACTGCCCAGAAAGCTGAGACACCACCTTCCTTGCAAATTTTCAGGACTTGACTGTATAAAGCCCTGAACAACCTGTTTTGACCTCAGACCTGCCCCTGCTTTGTTTGATGTCCTGTTACCTAGTGCTGTGAAATGAGTATTTTTTTATATCCATATTTTCAATATGAAAACTTTTCTATTTATTTATTTGGGATGATTAATGTAATTTTGGTAACATGCAAGGGAAAACCATAACAGGAATGAAAAAAATCTCCTTTTTTTTGTGGCATTCATGCTAATTTGTAGGATATGGAGACAGTAAAAAAAAGCTAAAATCATTAGAGCTGCATCTCAAGGACTAGGCTGTGGAATTTGATATAGAAATCCAATAGCATGAGATGGGCTTCAAACTCAATGATCTGTGTGCCTTTGTGTATGAAGTATGGATTCAGTTTCCAAGAAGGAGGAGAAGCATAGGTAAATATGTTCTGGACCACTTTAAATGTTTTATTCAAAAGCAAAGATATTTGCAGTTAACAGTTGTAGGTGACTTTACTTTTAAAAATAATTTATTTTGTCACTCTTTCATATACTTAAAACGTTGATATTGAAATAATGTATTTAATGACATAGAAGATATTTTGTTTCATCATTTTTTGGTAGTGAAATACATAAATTAATTTTTAAAATCATATCACCTTGTTTTTCCTAGCTTTTCTGTTGATTACCACTTATGGCTGAATGCTGTTGCTCTTTAAATAGTTTTCAGAGCTTTTGAAACTTTCTGCTGGCAGATGCTCAGTTTCCTGTTTAGAGGTCAGAGAGGCTGTTGTGGTTTAACCCCAGCTGGCAACGAAGCATCACACAGCCACTCTCTCACTCCCTCACCAGTGGGAAGAGGCAGAGAAATGGAAGAGTAAAAGTAATAAAACTCATCGACTGAGACAAAGACAGTTTAATAGGGAAATCCAAAGCCACACACACAGGCAAAGCAAAACAAGGAATTAATTCACCTGCAGGCAGGCAGGCAGGCATTCAGCCATCTCCAGGAGAGAGGGGTCCCATGAGGAGTAATGGTGACTTGGGAAGACAAACGCCATCATTCCAAACATCTCTCCTTCCTTCTTCTTCCCCAGCTTCATATAATGAGCAAGACACCATGTGGTATGGGATATCCCTTGGGTCCTTTGGAGTCAGCTATCCCAGCTGTGTTTCCTCCCAGCTTCCCGCTCACCCCCAGCCCGCTAGCCAGCGTGGCAGTTCGGGAAACAGCGAAGGCACTGCGCAGCAAGAACAAAAACATCCCTGTATTATCACCCTGTTTTCAGCACAAATACAAAACATAGCCCATATTAATCAGTGTGAAGAGAATTAACTCTACCCCGCATAATCAGCACAGATGCTTACATGTCGGATGAATTATTATGGAAGTGACATTAAAAAAAAAAAAAGATCACAGAACAGACTGAAAGAGAAATAGATGCTAGCTTTTGCATTCCCATGAAAGAGGACAACCAAAAAAATTAACAACTGAAATATGGGATGACAGATTTGATATACTCAACATTTAAAATCAATACTTTATTAAGCAATGATATCTTTTCTTTAATATCTTGGTATTCAAAAGAAGAAAATGCCATGATATGCAGAAATAAGGGGGTATGGTCCTCAGAACCAAATATTTGATGAGTATTAGATGAAAACAAAATTGCATTTAGAAAAAAATACTGAAGAATGTTGTTATTTTAGTTGAGTAGATACTGGCCACAGCAAATGCAGCAGCAAATTGGGTGAGAAGATGATGCTTTTATCTTAGTAAATGCAAATAAGCAATCCCTTCTGTTGAGGGCTTTCTTTTTTTTGAATAATAATTAGAGCTAGTAGGAAAATGTTAAACAAGTATCTGGCAGGCAAAAGATCTCACTAAATTTGAAATTGAATCAGTGTAGCATCAGGCTAGTCAGATGTTAAATCTAATCATCTGCTACTTAGAAAATTAATAGAAGTGTATATGAATACAAAACCACACAGACAGGACTCCAGAAGCTAATAATGGATTCATCAGCATGTGGTCCAACAAAACCAAGCCCCAACAGTTCCTTACTAAATTCAAGATGTATTTATTTGCTAAGTATTGACTGGTACTGTCTGCATAAATAACAGATAGCAAGTTACTGGACATACAAACAAATAAAATGACTGGTAGGAGGATTATAGCTAGCTTAATGGGAAAATCTGCTGGTGATGAAGCTTCATTTGTATATGTGCTATGCATTTTAAGAATAATATTCTCTGAAGATTATCAACTTAAATATGTATCATTAAGAGAAAAATTTAATAGTGGAAGGAAAAGAAAAGTTACATTCATGTAGAGGAAAAAAAAACATTAGAAATATTTTCTGTTATTTAAAAATATCAGATATTTCAGTTTCCTGTAAAGTGCTAAATATGGAATAAAATTTTTGTTGTCTTCAGAAAGTTTGCCTTGTGGGGAAGATTCTCAATAAAGTTATACAAAAGTTTGTTTTTACCTACTTTTCTGCTTGCAATTTTGTTTATTATGCATATTCTTTTTCAGATCTATTTTCTCCTTTTTACAAGTTATTTGGAAATCAACCTAAAAGTGAGAATGTATAGGCTTTGACACTCTTTTTAATTTTACAGTCAAAGTTACAATAACTTGGCATGTTAACATGTTTTATGTTTCTGCATCATTTTACATAAAATAGGGAAAAATATTTCTTGCACCTTTCAGATTAGACTAGAACTCTTCCTGCTGTAAAATTTCTGTGTCCTAATCAAAAATTTATTGAGATTAAGTGAAACTGCTATTCACTTTAAAAAAAGTTTTTTGGTGAATTTCTTTGGATGTCATCCAATCTAAGCCAAAATATTCCTGAGTAACTGTATTTTTTTTTGGAAATAACTAACACACTGTAGAAAAGCTAGAATCTTGTGAACACAAAAAGAAAATAAAACAATATAAAGAGCTGTTAAAATACATTTTTAAAAATTACCTATTTAAAAGCATAATCAGTGTCAAACAGCAAATATCTAAGACACAAGCAAAGAGGAAATACAGTCATTTATCACATCAGAGTCTCAAGTCAACAATTTATCTTGGAGCACTTTTATATGACTAATCAAGATTTCTTTCCATAATTTTAACTTTGCAATTATGAAATGATTGCTCTATTTAGATCCTGAAGCTGGGATCTGGTCTTCTTTGAGGGCTGATGTGTTTAAAGTTCAGCATGCAGCTTAAAGTGATATATGATTTAAGTTTTATCACAAGGACCACAGTAAAAGCAGAAAACAAATGATTGATCAAAGTGCAGAAATTTCCACTCAGAACTCTAAAGTCTTGGAAACCATAAAGCTGAGATGACTTGTCATTTTAAAATTACGTCGTTTGTGATTAAAAAAAGTGGGAGAAATTAAAATAGAGAGATTATAATTACTCTTGGAAATTACTCTTAGTAGTCTTCTAAAATATACTTAGAAAATGAAGACATTCAGTAGAGATGTTTAATATTGGTGCCTTCTTTTTTTGAATCTATAGCACGTGACAGAATATAGTAACCTACAGGAGGAAGAGACATGGGGACACACTCTGTAAATGACATGTCTGAAAGAAAATAATGTCATTTTCAGTTATTTACAATGCCAAAAAATATTACTAAAAATTTCCATATAGGTTCAAACATTATCACTACTGTTTAGAATTTATTGTATTTTAATTAATGGTGACAGAATATTTAGAAATTCCTGTGTACACAAGACAATAGTTTCAGACTCCATTTCACTTTTTCCATTACTGAAAAAATAAATAAGGATGGAGTCAGAAGACACATAAGACACAGATCCTTCAGAATTATTCTCTCACCTGTAAAAAGACATCCTTTAGCCACTTTATGTGTACATCAAGAAATTTTATGCACCTGCACCCTGAGTGCTTAGAGACATCTGAGGACTCAAACAAAATCTGTCTTATTTCACTGAGAAGTCTTAACAAATAAAGATCCAGCAGTGAATATAACAGCTATTGTTACTAATCTGCCTACAATATTACTAACACTCATACTCAAAGCAGCTAATTACTTAAAAATATGCAGTTAAAATTGTACAGAGTTCTCCTAGAATCTACCTCTCTTTTTCTGGTGGTGTTCTGTGGTGCTTTTGATGTCCATTTGGATCCTTAGCCACTTTGGTTTTCCTTGGGAGGATAAAGATGGCACCGTGGGGTAGTTATGGCAAACAACCAGCAAGATTAATTCTTTGTCAACGAGTATGAAGGTGATGTTTTTCTTCTCCTCAGTCTTGGGTCTACAGGAAATAATTTAATCACTTATATGTCCTTTTCTCTGGTTCCAAGGCAATGGGTGTTTCTGTTCTCCATTCTTATACTCTGAGATGATTGCAAAAACATTGCCAGATTCACATTACTGCAGCTACATAGCATTGTAGTTTTGCATGCAAGTAATATATAAATTATGAATTCATATTGTGTCTCCAAATAGTATCTTTAATTTCACCATATTTACTACTGGAAGTAGTATATAGAACTTCTATACACTAAATTTTCCAGGATGAGCATCTGGTCTTTCTGACATAGAAAAGTGGAATAAATAAAAATACCTTTGAACCTTTCCTACGCTCCCAGAAACATCTGTAGTCTTGCACTACATACATAATGTGTCCATTTCCTGTGGGTGTTAGGTGCCTGGCAAGCTTGTTAGACACACCAGGAAGAAAAAAGCAAATATATTCATCTGCAGTGTATTCATTTACACGTTTTTATCACTGTTCTCTGTTTGATAATACTTTGTAGCTAAACTGCATCATCAAAATCAAATACTCAAGTAGAATGTCACATTATAAAATTTGGGTTTTTAACAGTTGAAACAGAAATATATTTTCTTAAAGCTCTGTAGACATTGTCTTTTAATTCCCATGGTTTCCCATGGCTACCCAAGCCAATATCAGGTACTTACGGGATCTCTTAATGAGGGCAGAGAACACTTCCAAAATCAAAAAGGGAAAGAAGAAAAGGGACAGATAATCCCACCGAAAATTAAAAAAGAAAAGCACATCTGTCATATAATTTTTTTCTGCCAAAGTGCTAGGCTATAAAGGAATGATTGAAAAGCCTAGCAAAAGATGTAGGCACGTCCTGCCTGGCCTCTGTCTCTCCAGAAGCACATGGATCTCGTGGTGGTACAGTGTCATACCTACCAACTCTGTGCTGATGTTTCAAATATCTCACAGTACCTAAAACAGCAATAGAGAGTCACCTGAATAACTCCATTTGGTATTTTAAATTTGAAAAAAAGTTGATACAAATGCAATGAGATATGCAAATGGATGTAAGATGGAAAATCGCTGTAGATAAAAAAACCTCAGCTACTTGAGGAAATTTAAATTTTAGATGTGTTTAATATGCATATGATATCTGCTTAACAAAATGACTGCTTATTTTGCATAATTGTTCCACCTAAAATTTCACTTTTACCAGAGTGCTCAGTTAGACATTTAGTTGTTTAACATTTAGTTGGACATTTAGACTGATCTGAGAAGGTGACAATCAGATCCATGCACATGCATTATCTTACAGGTATTTTGCTGCTTACCTGCCATCGCTCTCCTGCAGTTGTGATGTGCTTGTTATAAAGGCAATGAAAACTATTCTAGCTAACACAACAGTTTGTAGAGCTTAACATACAAACAAGACTCAAGCTCTGAGGTCAATATCCTTTTGTACCTAATGAATAATACTCAAGTATTAGGTTATTTCAATAGTCAGAATGAATTACATTACAGTTCTTTCTAAAAATCTGTAGTATTTTACTGAGTGATGTTTGCATGTTGAATTTTTACTTATTAAAATTTTTGATTAATTTTGCATCCACTAAACCAAAACTATTACCTCTGAATTTCTTCATATCAATTGAAGTGTTGCAACCAAATTAAAGAAACAAGCTTATCCTTTTTGACTAAATGCAACATAATGATGGTTATAAAAGGCCCACTGCTGAAAGCTAAATGGTATCCAATGGCTCTTATAATGATCTGTTTTGCATCAGGAGCTGTAATGTTTACTATGCTAGTAACATACATGTTCATTTAAAAAATCACTACCCATCTAAGCTATGTCTACATACCACTCACAAATTTCAATAATTTGGAATAACTGTGTATTTCTTTTCTGCTGGATATATGTTTATACACAGAATTCTTTTAAATAATTGAGCACATAAATAGATACCAGCTAAACCTACTGTGAGACGCAGGTTAAAGTTTTATTCTAATTATTGGTTTGGTTTTAGATTACACCAGCTTATTTAAAAGTCTTGATGCTAACCAATGAGTAAAGTTATTTATGGGTTGATGACTAAGCTATTGGAAAAAATGCACTGATATTGACTTATTAAAAAATTATGCATATGCCTGTTTGGAAGATGTAAGCATTTTATTACCTTTTTAATTAATAGAACAAAAATATACCCTTCTAATCAAATAAAAAATGCATTTCCTAAATCATAAATATTCTGTACATAATTCTACATCTTTTCATATTAACATAAATTCTTTAGTCTTGTCTTAATTATACTGTTCATAAAGATACGAATGACCAAAGAAAGAACATCTTTGTAAATACACCCTCTAAGGACTTGCTACATATATATATATATGTGAATATGTACCTCTTTAGGGGCCTTTGCTTCTTTTGTTCATGTTTTTCATTTTTCTGTTTATGTGATGTGAGTACTATTATTATTTGGCTTTCATATCTGTCATGACTGTAACATGGCATAAATTGGCTATAGTATTGAAAAGGTTTTTCTCTTTTTAAAAAAAAATTGTTTTGTTTTACAAAGAATGCTTAAGAAAATATAATATATATAATACCCATTAATTTACAGTATCTGTTAAGGACTCCAACTACATAGACATCAAAGAAAAATATAAAACTTTTTATGATCCCCACAGCAAATAAGCTTCATGGTAAATTATCAGTACATCATATAGAACTCATCTAAAGGTATCTTAAAGCTAAAAATAGGTAAAATGTTAAATAAATGCTAATATTGCAATTACAGTATTTTTTAGCAAATAATTTCCTGACCTTTGGAATTCTGGGCTTCTCATCACTCTATATCCTTCCCTCTGATGAGACTAGAAATGCTGATAATAGCAGGACATAACTTATCAGTTAATGTGTGATTTCAGAAGAAGAATTAGACTGAATTTCAGAATAAGCAGCAGTAAATGTATTAAAACTTCAGTAAACACCATTGCTGTTTGTTCCTACATCAAGCAAAATTAAAAATATGTCATCTCTTCCAGTAAAATTGTCAGAGTTTATATATTTCTTAAAGTGTGCTAAAGACCAGCCTATGTAGCTGGTGTTTATAGCTGCATTAAAACAAAACAAAACAAAACAAAACAAAACAAAACAAAACAAACAAACAAAAAACTAGGAAACAAAAAACCGCAGTGAATTTGTTCTAACAATGAAAAGGGAAAATGTAAATCTTGAGCAACCTAGACTAATTCTGCATTTTAGCCCACTTTGAACAGTGGGTTGGACTATGTGGCCTCTACACGTCCCTTTTGACCTAAATTTTTCTGTCGTTCTAAATTCAAAGTAAAATGTAAAATAAGGGCTTATCTACAAACACATGAAAATAATTTTAATCTCAATCATTGATAAAATATATCATCCTATCTGCTACACAATTCACCACAGATGGCTAAGTGGGTTCCTGGTGTGTGTACACAGCTAAATTCTTCAGCTTTTTCTTTACACGTTTTTGACAGTTAAATATTATGGGCTTTGTAGGTCTGGTATGAACCCTGATGAGGTTATTCTCCTAAAACTGAGGATGATAAATGTTGTCATATCTACATCAAATGAATATGTAGAAGTGAGCATCAGCAGAGCTTATCAGCAGTGCTGAGTACACAAAAATTATTCTTTCATTTGTGTCTCAAATACAGTGGTTTTAACAGAACAAAACAAAACCAAACATACAAACAACAAAAACACAAACCTTAATGACTATGTAATTCCTTTCAAGAGAGCTTTTTGTATGGATTTATTATTTCACAATGATGTTGCTCTTCAAGTTGAAATCAGAAATTTCTTCTCTGAGGCCAAAGTGCACAGTTTAAATAATACTAAATTCCCTCATTAAAGTGAATCACAGTCCCTTTCTTTCATCATACTACTGTGGAAAAATTCAGCTACTACAAATTTTAGCATAAATCCGTGTAAGATGTATAGTGCAATACATTTTTGAACATAACCCCAAAGAGTCTGAATTGTCTGGTGTATTGTGATTTCTTTGGTTGTTTTATTTTTTCAGCTACTGATAATATGAACTTTTTTTAAGTCCAGTTTCTACATCTTATCATATATACTAAATATAGTGTCCATCAAAGACAGTCAAATTTTCTATTAATTCCTCATTTACTATATAAAATATTTTTTTCAAGTAATGCAAGGTACATACTTTTAAGACAGTTGTCCTTTCTGTGATTAAATATTATTGGGAACAGCCATCTGTCACACACAGTTTTATTTTCCAAACAATTAACCATGAATTGTGCTTTTTTGTTTCTCAGGTTAACAGGATTTCATCTTCCTCCACCTGTGACAAGTACAAAATCTGTATTTTCACTGCGCTTGACAAGTGACTTTGCAGTTAGTGCTCATGGGTTTAAAGTTTACTATGAAGGTAAGACATTCTTAACAAGGTTTTCTGTTTTTTCTTTTTTCCTCTGATCTCTATACATAAAAAAAATTAACAACCCAAAGAAATATACAAAAATACACATGTATAACCTCATCCAAGTTACAATGTTTGCTTTTCATGTAATCATTCACAGATGCATAGAGTCATATCTCAAACCAAAATATTTAAAACTCTACAGTCTATAGTCCCATCCAGACACAAATATTTTATGATCTCTAATAATGGCCAGTTCTTTTAATTCTGAAAAACTTAATTGTTATTGTTCTCATCCTTCTGGCACATTCTTATTCAAATTAATGTCAAGACATTACTAATTAGTCTTGAATTTTGCTGGATGGTGGCATCTGCAAGTTTTATGGATGGTCTCTATTGCAGTTTTCATGATTGCCTATAGTTTTCACACAGACACTGAAGTCAATGTGCTGCAACATACATTTCTGAGGTCTAGAAGTTCATAGTATTGTATATGTATGTTCCAGAAAGGATCTTGTTTATGATCAAGTTCAGTATAGTAGTGTTTGAAGAGTTGGTTTGTATCATGCATTAATTTTTTAAACCCATTTCTTGGTACCAGGGACTATGAACTCTAACAAGTTCTTTTAGGATATAAACAGAAACTGTCATTTTTATCTTTTTCTTTGCTATAGTGTTTTGTGTTTTGCTTTTTTTTTTCATTTTTGGATTTCCCCCTCCCTCTTCTTTTTTAAAGACCCTTGGTATCAAGACATTTGATTTTCCTGTTTCCATCAAATGTGTCTGTCAGCAAACTGGAGCCATAGTAAACTGCCTGGAGATGTTCTGAGGCCATTGTTGTACCCTGCTTGGTCCCATCTGCAGCAGAAACTAATCTCTGAGAAAGTAACTGGATGAGTAACACTTTGATAGCTAGGAAACTGTCCAAAATTTGGTAATGCAGTGAAGGGTTGCTGTAGAAATACAATCCAGAACCACTCTGTAGTAAAATGTCTTAAGCCGTTGACATAGTTTACCTTCAGGTATGATGCATCAGAATTCTACTTCATATAGAAATTCCCTCCTATATATCAAGATATGAAATGAAAAACATAAAATAATTTTTAGGCCCTTGTTGTTCCTTGAGGTAGTAGAGAAAATAGCTGAAATGATTACACATGATCTTTTTTTTTTGGGGGGGGGGGGGGGGGTGGGGGTGGGTGTTGCACATAAAAAAGAGGTCATTTAGAAAAGGGAAATTCAGGCTATATGCAACTGGTTTTGTCTAGACTATAGCTACTCTGCAATCTGTTAACTTTTCAAGCATTTGATAACTGCCCAGCAGCAGTGTTATTAAAAATGTTATATTAAAATGCACTATGCAATTCCTATGGATTTTTAACTATGCAAAATATTTGCTTCTCATGCATGAATTGAATTCATTACATATGGTATCATCTGCCCTTCTTATAAACAGTTTACTGAAAGATTTTGCACTGCTAATGCTAACAGACTATGCATCTCAGTTGTGGTAGAAAATAATTAAAACTAAAATGGAAGATCATCTATGGACTTCAGATTGCACATATGACTGACTCCTCACATAGTTTCTTTCTAGGTGAAAATAATATGCTGATAAATAGAACTCAAGCTCCGAGGTCAGTATAAAGTCTGGGGAAATTTTACCTTCAACCACAGAAATCAGCATTTTAGAACGAAACATAAACTTGTTACCGTGAACTTGATACTCATCTTTTCTGAAGCTGATGTTTTATTTTGTGAAATTAGGAATTTTTAAAAAAGTTAAGCTGGATACCAGAGTTTTAGTTGGAGTCTCCCTTACCACAGCCAGATCTACTGTTTTAAGACCTGAATCAAGGTAACTTCATTTAGTCAGAGAATTATTCTTTCAATATCTTTTTTTTTCTGACTTCATGTGAAGCTATCCTTTTTATACCCAGAGAGCAAAGAAATGAAAACATTGCATTACATTACATTACATTACATTAATTTAATGCCACATTCCTTGATGTGAGAGAATAGATGTATTTAAATGATAATCACATCAGGGCAATTTCTATTTCTGTTCTTGTACTCCTTGTGAACATGTACAACCCTGCAATCAACATTTTAAGATCTGGTTCTGCCTAGTATCCAGTTTTCAAAAATTTTGATTGCCCAGTAGCTCCTTCTTAGCTTCTTGATGAAACATCTGCATACTTAGTACCCTTAAATACCAAGCCTCATAATTTAAAGCTTCATTATGGATATGTAATTTGAAATTTAAGACAGAAATGATTAGCAACATGCCACTGAAAAAAAGCAAAATGATAGATGTGGCATGAGAGGGTAGGGTGCAGAAGTAGCAACATATATCTGAAGGGATTAGATCCAGTTGTAATTTGAAAAAGAAGGAACATACCTTTCACAATCAGAGATAATTTAAAACACTTTCTTTTGAAATGCTTTGAAATAGATTACGTGGGTAGGTGGTTACATGGAATCCATTACTGTTCCGTATTATATATATTAAAAAAAAAAAAAAAAAGCCTCCAAACATCTATTTTTCTGACTTCTCATCCTCTTGACAAATTTGCAGTTGAGCTGAGAATTGACAAGAAACTCCAGAGTACCTGACAGAATCTGTGGGAAATATGAATCTGTGGTGGACTTTCTTGATCATAAAGTATAGGAACATATTCATTTTCTGCCAAGAATAAAAATGTTTATGAAAAGATATAAAATTATATCATTAATAGAAAAACTATGCTGAGCCACCATTTGTAAGCCACTGCAATTGCATCCAGTCAAACCAAGCGCACTATAGACCACAAAATATCAATTCTGGCCTGCTAAACATCAATATCATAAGCCTCAGCCTGCAATCTGTGTCCCTCTATTCTTCTTTTTCTTCTCTCCTTCTTTCTCTTATTCACCTTCTCTTTCTTTCCTCTACATCAAGTGGCATATTTGAGTTATCTTTGGTACCATTACACACATAATTCTTCATATTCAGCTTCTTTATTATTCAGAAAGGATTACATCTGATAAACATACCTCTCTATAAGGCACAATACCCCTGAAGAAAAATTATTTCATGAGAGAAAACTTGAACAGATTACTCAAAAGTAATAGACTTCACTTACAGTGACAACAGAAAATTGTGAGATGCACTAAAAATTAAGGAAGGGTTTTAAAAAAACCCAGGAGCTAATTTTGTCACTGTGTAGTGACACAGCATTGCTGGTTGGAGTGATGATTCTGTGCCTATTTTTTTTTCTGAAGAGGTTTCTGGGGAGGTTTTTTAGTAGCTTTCAGGCTCTCTACAACATGTATAGATATTAATATCTCGAGAAGGAATGCTATACTTAATCTCCTATTTGATAATTTAGAAGCACAGTGTAGCTGTGCCCTTTTATTTTATTTCTTGTGGGATAATTTGGTTTTGGAATAGAAGAGTTCTATACACTTTTCCATTTCCTGTTGTCCTAAGATACATAAGCAGCTTTATTCATTGAGAGTACGGGAGGGGAAATACAGCTGCTGAGAAAGAAAGCAGCGTAGCAGCTTGGCTACTCAGCAAAGGGGATTCAGTGCACTTACTCCTGCTTTGAACAGTGCTTCCTTCTGTTCCCCCTGTGTTATTTTACAGCTATTAAACAGGTAGCTGACATTGCTAAAATCACTGACTTCATTAAGAAATGTACTGCGAGAATTTATGGCAATCTTTATTCAAGTTAAATATGATAGACATTTTTGTGTTATCCTATTGGCCATGGCAAAGAATAGAAAAATTTAACACATAGATTACCCTAATAGTGAAAAATCTGAATGCCCAGAAGGTGAATTGCAAATATTTATAATAGTGGTATGAAATATAACTTTATCTGGTTTGTACTGCTGCACATAATTTTAAAGCTAAGTTATAAAACTGAATTATTAGACACTGTATAAGTAATGAAATGGTCTTAATGTTTGCACTGGAGTGCTGCAATAGAGTTCAAAAATTCTGATGAAATGTTTTTGAGAAGGATTTGAGATCAATGTTAAAAATTTCAGGAATGATCACAGCTTTATGAATAATGGGAGGTGGGGAAGTAACGAAGGGAGCAGATGGTGTCTATTAACAGAATAGGATTTCCATCTAGTGACTTCTGTGTACTTATGCATTTCTTTCAGCAATATTTAAAAAAGTGGTAGCTAATGTACAGCATTATTGAAGCATATAGATAAGAAATACTAGTAGGACTTAAATATGCCAGGATGTGGGTGCTAAAAATAATTTTGACAGTTGGTATAAAGCTAGAGAATGTAAACAAATAGGATAAACATTTTTTAGCTCTTCTGCATGTCAGAATGCAGAAATGTGGCTACACGTAGTTTAATCTTGGGATCAGGTAAGGTTCATGTAGTCCTAGCTGTATAAAGCTAATAATATCACTGCTAGCTTAATATAAAATTTAAAGGACTACTAATGAATTATTGTTTAATGTTGAAGTGCTCTCAAAAAGAAATCTACTGAAAAATTGTTTGCCAGGTTGGAGTTGTAAAAGGCACCAAATTTAAGCTGTAAGTTTGTCACCAAGCTTACTACCTGATGGATACTATAGGCTCTTTGTTTTTGCCGTTCACATTTTGCCATAACTGCTGTGGGTATGGCTGGTCTCTGTAATTACAGGACATTTCCAGGAAATTTCCAGGAAATTCCCAGGAAAGGAAATTTCCAGGAAAGGAAATTTCCAGGAAATTTCCAGGAAATTTCCAGGAAATTCCCAGGAAATTTCCAGGAAATTTCCAGGAAATTTCCAGGAAATTTAAAGGAAAGGAAAGGAAAGGAAAGGAAAGGAAAGGAAAGGAAAGGAAAGGAAAGGAAAGGAAAGGAAAGGAAAGGAAAGGAAAGGAAAGGAAAGGAAAGGAAAGGAGGAAATTATTAAATTGCATAAATAGATACATTTAGATGAAACATTCTAAATCTAACAAAGCAACATGCTAGAAGTAAGCCAATATATTGTCCATTTTTACTTCTATTCAACATGTTGGATAACAAGAAGCAAAAATAGGTGCTGGAGTTTCTGTATTTTGTCTGAATGTATGAATATCTGCCAAATTGTCTAGGAAGTCCCATAAAATTATTTAACAAAACCTTTTTCTCATGGAATAGTAGCTTGGATGGAAAATATCCCACTAATTACCCTTCACAGACTTGTATCTACTACAGACTTTTATGCCATTCCCAGTGCCAGATGCATAGTAAAGCTGTAGCACAGAAGACAACCAATTCCTTATGAAATCAATACCAGATTGCCATGGTGCTTCTACCTATTTTACCTATATGCTGTACTGCTACCATCATTCCTGTATGAGTCCAGAGGAGGTAGAGAGAAAAATAGCTCTGTGGACTTAATCTGGTTAATTCTTACAGCATTTCACACTATTTTCTTGATACCAAAACCACTGATTTGGCTAAAGAATATCTTCTGGAAACAAAGTTAGCTTTCAAAGACATCAAGGTTTAAGAAAACTTTCTTTGATCCCACTGATCACTCTGACTCACTTAGAAGTAAGACGTTTTAAATTCTGATTTTTGAACTTCCAGCTACTGGCTTTTGTTCTGCTTTTATCTGCTAAATTATAGAGCCCTTATTATTAGCATCTGTGAGTTCTTATGGAGGTTCTTAAGTACTGCAATAAAATCACAGGCTTCAGAGTACTCTTTCTCTTTAATATGGGCTTTTGCAGCATTAACATAAACTAATTTTCCAAATAATGAATTATTTTCTGTCATTCTTCTGGATTTTCATCATTTTGTGATAGCTGTGTGAAAAAGGGTTCTGATCAGTTCACTTGTCTGGCTGAGGCCTGCACTTGATCACCATAACCTGTCCTATGTTCTTATTAAATATTTTTTTAACTTTCAGAACAATCTCTCTCTGTCCTGCACGTGTGAAGGTTTAAAGGGCTGAGTGCCAGCTACTGGAGCCAGGCTGGGGATTTTGGTAACCCTGGCCTGGTATCAGCTACTGGAGAGACTGGGGTGTCCGTGCCAGCTACTGGAGGGGGTGAGGGTCTCAGCTGCCGCTCACTGGGGTGGGAATGGTGTGTGTCCCAAAAAACAGCTATCAGGAGGAACCATGAGCGATGCAAGTGAGGGGCTCAGTGCCAGCACTTGGAGGAAGCCGTGTGACAGGTGCTGAGGCAGTGTGATGACAACAGTCTTCAGCTTCTCACTCACCTGCACACTTCCATCTGGACTAACCAGCAGGAAGGAGGTTCTGGATCTAGGGTGAGCTATCAGGAGGATGGGGAGTCCATGCTGGATAAGTATGCCAGTACTGCATGTTTGCTAGTAAGCATCAAGCTGGACCAGCCAGTGATGAGGGGACCCCTGGGGCCAGTAAGAGGGCCTGGAATCTGGGTGGGGTTGCCAGGCAGGCAGAGGGATGATGCTGGTACTTGTGGGACCTGTGAATGTATGTGTGCCCATGAAGTCAAGTAATTCTGTGTGTGTGCCTGCACGAATGACCTCCTGTGTCTGCAGAATAAAGAGAGGGTTTGGCCACTGGTGCTCATGTTCAGGGGGTGCTGTCAAAGCAGTGTCTTGCCTGTGGCAGTCTGCAGCCCATCCCAAGTCAGTGTTGTGTGTGTCTTTGTGTTTCTCTGGGATACTTGCTCAGCTGTGAAACTTGTTAAATCTACAAATGGGAAAACAGCAAGAAAGTCCATTGGCTTGAGTCATGTCCCCAGGTTGCAAGCTGCTCCAGGTCTGGGCTCCGGTGGCCAGGCAAGGAAATGTCCAGATTTCAGAGCTGCTCGAAGCAGTGGCCAGTTGCTGCTGAAAGGAGTGGCCACTTATTACATCCCTTCAGATGGTTAAATGTCATTTGGGTTCACCAAGCATAGTTTGCCCTTGGTAAGGCTTTGCTAACTACTCCCGATTAGCGTCATCCTTCAGGTGATGGAAAATGGATTACAAAACTGTGCTCTTTAGGCTACATCCTGGAACTGAGGGAAGGATTATTTGTTTATAGTGCGTGTAGTGATCCCTCTTGCTATCATTAGGACAGGTGTATCACTAATCTGTCTAATCATGAAGGACTACCGCTGATTGCTATAATTTTCCATGGATTACAGACAGCAGCTTTTGAGTCAGCTCTTCTGGTACCCTTGGGTGAATCTGTGGATTGAATATATCCAACTTTTCAATGTAAACTCAGAAACAATTACCTCTCTCCTTCTCAACTGGACTGATACATGAACAGGTTACTCCTTATGAAGAACGACGCACACAAGGCATAGAGTTCTTTGGCTTTTTCCATATTGAATATTATTGGCTTTGCCACCTGGTGAATCTGCAAGTTTCTCCATCCTCTTTTTGCCACTAGCATACTTGTAGAATCCCTTTGTATAAGCCATGAAACTCCTCCCTAGTATTAGTGTCCCCTTGGACTTTGACCTTCTTGATTTTGTTCCTAAGCACCATTTCTATATACTTTTCTCGCTGTCCATCTTTTTTCTTTCTTTTTTTTTTTTTTTTTTTTTTTTTGCCTGCACTTCTTTGCATTTTAGTTCATTAAGAAGCTCCCTTGTTAGCCTCATGAGTCATTTGCCAAAGTTCACTTCCCCTTAAAATAGTTGGGATGTCATTTAAAAAAATCAGCCATCTCTCTGACTGCACTTCCTCCTCATAATTGCTTCCCAGGAGATTCTGCCTAACAATTCCCCAAATAAATCCAAATATGATATCTTAAAGTCTAGTGTCCCAATTTTAGTACTTCTCAGCCTTCCTTCTAAACCTGGGCTCAATTTTCTTTTACTTTGTAGTTAGGTCCCTGTCCCCTGAAAAGAATATTTTTAAAGGCCCTCCTTCTGAGTTAAAAATGTCTACATACAATTACATTCTTATTTGTGTAGATCAGGTAGTTTCATTCTTCCCAGCAGTCCTACTTCATCTTCAGATGAAGTACTATGATTATGAAGCCCAAACCCTTGGAGACAGCTGTGCAACTAGGCATTGGTCTGCTGGATGCACTTGCAGCCAGAGCTTTTCTCCTAATCAGAAGGATTGAAAGGGATATCAGCAGCTTAAGGGATCACATGCTCCTCATTCTTCCCCTCAGAATCCCATATCAACCTTAGATCAGCTTAAAGTTTCCCTTGGCCGTGTTATTGCCACTCAGATGAGTGCATAGCATGAAGCAGCAGTTGTGAGGCTGAAAAAAGAGCAATTGCTCTGTAAAATTATGTGCCTGAGCTCCAGGCAAGCAGTACACAGTCCAAGACTAGATGTCTGTCTTGCAGGCAGGGGACTGTGCCATGCAGGAGGGAGTATCTGACCACTAGAATCTCTCAAAAGCTCATTATGGATGGCTGTGTCACTTTACTATCAGTACGCAAAAGTACAGTTAAGGATTGTTTCTGCTGCCAAATATTTGTCATCCTATTTTTGGGAGAATATGTCATAAATTCATCTAAATAGACTTGTCATTCTCTTCCCTGTTCTTTCATTTGAAAAATAACATATAATTTTTAGGAAAAAAGCTCATGCACATGTGCTTGATTATAGGGGTAGTGTTTTATTCTACCATAATTAGCAGTTAGACTTTAGTGGTTGTTGCGAGTTAAATTTTCTTTGATAAATATTAAAAAAAAAAAAAAAAGTTGATTGGAGAGCCACAGAACATACATAATTTTGTTCCAGACAAAATGAATGGAAATGTATTTATTTGCTTTAACATTCACAAAAAAAGGTCATTCTTTGAAAGTTAAAAACCAATAAATAACCTATAATTTCTTCTGCCTTGAGAAAAACTTAATTATTGGGGAAAAAAAAATGTTTCTCCCTTAGTCTGGTAAAAATCCACTTACTATTTCAACATTCTGTTTAATTTATTTCTTTCAGAATAATGTTGTTAAATAAGCCATATTTGTCAACTTATGGTACTGCAATTTATCATTTTGATACATGCCTCATATTGAAGCTTAACTAAGATGGTGATTAATTTGAAATCTTAATTATATGTCAGCCTAGGTTTAGGGGTTTTTTCCTTATATCTTCAATGTCATTTTTTATTTAAAGGATAGTTGAATATATACTGCAAGTCTTGAAAGAAATTTCCCAAGAGATTCCAAGGTTTTCTTGGTGAACTTACATTCTTCAGCTACTGGACCGTTAAGCTAAGTACAGTACTCTGACAAAAGCAGATCTTAAGGCAATCTAATTTAAGATTCACATTTTGATCCCATGTCTAGACAAGCAGGGATAAGTGTAATCCAATATAGTTGAAACAGTATTCTGCAGGAATCAGTATATACTTCTCATTAAAGTACCTAATTAAATGCAGCTCCATGTTTATAAGCAGGTGTTTCCTTCACGTTTTAAGTTACAGCTCAATGAAATTTTGAAATAGTAATTCACAATAGCAGACTTTGAAATATCCATACAATTCATAACAATGGAACTGCTGATAAGTACCACTTAACACATCTAGAACTAGATGGCTTAATCCTTCAATCTGCATTTGGTTTTTGATAGCATTTTGGCTTTAATTTGTGATAGCTTTGACAGAACTTCTGTAGTAATAATATCAAAATCTAGAGATCTGCAAGAACAGGTTCAGTATGCCAGCATACATTCTTAAAAACTCTTTAAAAGACAGGAACTCTGCAGATGGAGAAATTTATTTATGAAGAGAATATAATAGAGAATAATACAGAACTGTAACCTAAAAGACTTTTTTTGTCATCTTAACAGATTTTCAAATTTGCAAGTTTTTCACATGAGTTAAATTTGTAGTTCATATTTGGACACAGAGCTATAAAAGACAGTCATACAGTTGAGCACAGATTATGTGACATGCAAAATACTTGGAAATAGGTGAACTTTAAGCATCCAGTTATGTCAGTCAGGAACATCATCGTGAACAATATCAGTATGATCATTTGTTGGTGATTATGACAACAGTTTTATTTTAACATGAAGAGAAAAGCAATTTCTTCCTCAGCACTGGAATTCTCTCCCTATTAAAATAAAATTAAATTTATTAAAGTGTATTTTGAAAGCTATTTACTTTTTTGATCTTTTAGCAGAGAATTTCTCAATAGCCTATGAGACCATACAGGCAAAACTCAGTGCAAATGCAGAGAGCTTTGAGATGAATGGATAATAATACTGTGAACTAGATGGTCAGTCAAATGCCTTACAATTTGAGAAGAAAAGTTTAAATGATTGAAAGTAATTTATAATTAAATTATATATATATATATATATACATGAAATAATTAAATACAAATAAATATTAATCTTCTCTCTGGAAGAGCCATTCTCCTTTGAACCCCTGAACACCATAAAGAAAAAGTCATTCCTCTGCCAGGTGACAATAGGCCGCTAACATTGCATAGACCACTAGTGGCATGTTACAGCTAAAAATTATGTAGCTAAGCTGCTTATCTAAAATAAATACTATAGATGTATTTGGTAAGATCACAAAACACTGACAAAATTTTAAATTTTTTTTTAACATTTCAAAGCTAACCTATTTTTTAAACAGATATTGATTCTAAGAAAAAATCATAATGAATTCTTGATTTTGGATAAATTGATGAATTCGTTATTAATTCTTGATAGATTCTTTGTTTAAAATCATAGAAAACATTACTTCATTACATGTAGCATGTAACATTTAAAAATAATTTTCTGAAAATAATACCAATGGAATAATTAAAAGAAAACCCATTAAAATATCAGCTGAAGTTTTGGTGCAGAGTTCTTATACCTTCTTTTCTTTTGTTTTTAATGTTACATTCTGCAGTTTCCCTGCTATAAAATAGCATCTGAAGTGTGTATTGAGAAAATGAAGACACCTGTCATAAGAAAACAATCCTTCTGCTTTTGCATAAAAAATTAGAAGACTAGGAGACATCCTTATATATTTATTGCATGATTAAAGAAGAAATAAAAATATTAGGATCACAAAAGATTTTTAGAAATAGAATTTAGAATTCATGTTGTTCTACCCTTACTCTTCTTTCAGCGTGCTTCTAAGCAACGTGTTCTTAGTTCTTTTAGGACCAGATACTACTGCCACTTGCAGCATTCAATTCCCAGTCTCTTTAAAGATATAATCAACACTGATGCACTTAGTGCCAGTTGCAGGGCTGATTTGGTGATGAAACATGCATCCTATGGGAAATGATTTGAAATCACAGGGTAAGAAAATGCTCCTAAATGATGGCATCTCAACATGAAGTCCAGGTCTGAAATGATGATATAGAAATAGAAGTGTGTGCTAAATGCTTATTCTTCTCAGCACCCTGTCACTCCAGATTACTAGTTAATGGTAAGTAGACAGATGACAAGAATAAGATGTTTATAGGCAAATATTGTTGTTAAATTACAATGTGCTGTGTCATCTTTAATTAAAGTGTAGCATTTCTCAGTTCTGTACTTGTCACAAGGGCTCATACTGCAAGCAATAAGAATGTATTATTCTGGGCATGAAGCATCTTCATTTGGAAAAACTTTCTTCCACCCACAATTCTGCTACTGTCACACCTGAAATACATTCCAGCTTCACACATTATTGAGACACAATGAGATAAAGATTCCTCATCTAGCTCCAATCTCCAGCCATACACAGGGACATCTTCCACTAGACTAGGTTTGTCAGAGCTCCATCCAACCTGACCTAAAACACTTCCAGGGATGTGGCATTCACATCTTCTCTGGTCAGCCTGTTCCAGTGACTCACCACCCTCACAGTGAAGAATTTTTCCCAGAATCACAGACTACTCTGGGTTTGAAAGGACCCACAAGGACTATTGAGTCCAACTCTTAAGTGAATGGCCCATACCAGGATCATGCCTGTGACCTTGACATTATTAGCACTATGCTCTATTTCATAAAATCTAATCTAAGCCCACAGTTTGAGTCACTACTTCTTTATCATTTAAATGCATTTATTTATTTACTATTCATAGGATACCTCTTAAGTGCAGCATAAAATAACATTTAATAAAACCAGGAAAAATTGCTCAAAACCAAGGAGTTAATTGGAAAAGAAATCAAAACAATAAATTTTTGAAAGATTAAAATGCAAAAGGAGAGAGAACCTAAGCATTGATGAAACAGATTTAGTTATAACTACAAAGTGATAGGAAGACTCTTATAACGTGTTCCTCACATTAGTGTTGGTGGGCAACACATTTCAGTTTTGAGCAATGGACCAAGACAAATAAGCACAGTGCTAGAGAAGTTTTCAGGGGGGTTACCATCCACTTGGTGAGATTAAGTCACAACTAGAGAGCAGGAAAAGGAATTGAAAAAGCAGTGAAGAGAAAATTATTTTAATTTGATTATGTCACTATTACTGTCACTATTACTAATGTCACTATTACTTTTGAGGTCCTACAGACTACATCTGATTCCTGTTGTCATGTTCCTTTCTCCCTCTCTGCTCAGCACTCACCAGGCTATGTAGGGAGCAACATCAGGGAAATAATACAGATGAAAACAAATTTTGTTGCATCTGTATTATTCCCTCATCCTTTTCTCTGATCCAACCAGCAGTATGGCTCAAAAACACCAATAGGAACCCAAGCAGCCAAAGTCATAAATGACATACACACAACTGATGGTATGAGAAAACATAGCTCCATTGACAACAGCACATTTACTTTAATTCAAACCATTTATCAAACTGCATCTGCTGCAACATGTGTAATGCAGAGTGACAATAGGAGGTTGCAACACAGAGTTGTAAATTGACTCACTAATTATCTGCATTTCAATGCTTAAAACCTGCCGACAGATTTACTCACACAAAACTGATGCTTGGTGCTTAGAAGAAAAGGCATCACAGTTGTTTGGATTTCCAAAATTGTTTTGAGTTGCAAAGGCTCCAAGAAGCAAGTTTGTCATGTTTGGGTTTGGGTTTTTCATGATAAGATTACCCAGTGTGTCTGTTATATTCACTTGAATCCAGTTTAATCACTATGCAGACTTGAAATGATAGATTAAAAATGAAAAAGTTCCAAAGATTAAATTTCTGTTACAGATTGAAAATAGTTACAAAAGAGAAACTTAAGAATTTGAAATCTTAACTGTGATTTTCCTTCTGAACTGTTTCAATTTCCCTTGAAACTGAGATCTCTTTTTTCCAACCTCTCATCCAGAACCCCTTTGGTTTTATGTTTGGCTTTTCCATGTGAAATATTTCAGAGTATACTTTCACTGCTCACTTCTGTCGGATGGAGTACTTTTGTCTTCTTCTACCTCTATATTTTGGAACTTAAATCAAGTTTATTTATTTGATAGACAGAATGTTCTGAACTCTCCATGAAAATCATGATATGCATCAGTCTTCACTGCCAGTACTACTTATGGCAAAAATGCAAAATAAGGAAAAAAGCCCTGTTTTCTGGCATTGGTTTCCTTTCTTTGGCGTTTTTTTTTAAACTTTCATTTTAATGGCATTGTTCCTATATCTCTCTCCTTTAATCCCAGTAGACTGTCTTGTAGGTGGCATTTTTAAAGACTGCTACATCGGTTTATAACTCCTATCATGTATGAGGGATTAGGTGGTCAGGATTCACTACACAAGTCTTCCAATACACATTACAGTGCTTATGTCAATGTCCTGTATTGTCATTGCAGACATCCTGTACAGTAGAGGGTAGAGGTAAACAATTCCAGAGTACTATGCCATTTTTGGTCCTTACTACTGGCTATAAAGTAAGCATAAATGACTAGGACTTGTAGGTGTATAGGTAAGTCATACCTGGCCACCCTGCAACAGAGTTTTTTCTCTTCATTGCCATGATCGCACATATTTGAGTATTAATGTTTTTCACCCCATTGCCCAGAAATCCTAATCAGTTTTACACTATTGTCACAAAAGTGCATGTGACATGGTGAAAAACGTAAGTACTTGTGGCATTATTGCTGTTCCTGCCTTTGGGTCACAGATGGGCATTGCATTGACTCCTAGGGCAGCTGGGACTTTCAGCTGGTGGGAGTGCTGAAACACCGCAGCAGTATTTCAGTTGAACTCATCCTCTCCTCATCACAGCACTAAAGAGTCAAAAACCCTTCCACACTGCCACCCTCAATCAACTTGTCTGATCATTTCACCTGTTATTTGCTGCTAGATTTTTCCCATGATTTTTGCCTGTATGCAACAAAGGCAAGAGTAAACTTTCAGTCTCTTTCTGAATTTGTCTGCTTCTTTGAAAGTCTGAAGCTAGGAAACTTGTTCACAGAATTTACTTGGATTTGCTCTATATTTAATGATATGGTCTACAGATCTGGCCTAAATATGTGTCTCCATTCTTGATAAAAATTAGAACTTCATTACAGTTCATCTGATCTGTTGACTTTTTTGTCTTTGAGAATAACTAAATTAATTAATAATTATATAAATTAGTTTTGTTCATAGATTTTTTACGAGCAAGAAGAATTGAAAAATTCAATACATTGGTACAAAGCCAGATTGAATTTCCAGTTTAGTTCTCTTTTTTGGTAATGAATATTGCTAGTTGTGCTCACACCATTTGAAGACTAAAAATTTAGAATTTACATGTACATCATCTTCTAGTTTTAACCTGTGTAAATTTAGCATAGGAAAACATAAACATTTCATTTACCACAGAAACTGCACAGAATTCTAAGGATGGTTATCAACTGATTTTACTTCAGGAACATGATAATGGAACTAATTAGTTGTAACAGACAGGGCATCAATTGAAAGTCACCTGTTTTTTATTCTGTAGCAACAATTCAGTCTGTTTGTTTGGTATACAAAACAAACGTATATATCCTTACATATCCACATGTTAAAGCAGTAGTAAAGGGCAGTACCATTATGGTTTTGAAACAAATGAAAAGCTGTATGTCAAGGCTTGTGCTACAGACCCTTGTCTTTGTAGTAAATATTGTAAGATACATCTAGTGTTGATTTTCACATTACAGAGAAGGTCACCTTCAGGATAAAAATTAACCAATAGCTCTTCTGTGATTCCAGTCAGACTTCTTTGTATATTTTTCTTTCTTTAGACCCTCACAGACATGCTATAGTCTTTTTTAAAAGAAAATTAATATATCAGGAACTCCTGTTCATGTCATTCATTTGGGCCTAAAATCATCTTTTTTGTTACTGGGTTGTTTTGGGAAAACTAATAGAACTAAAACTAATAGAAACTAAAACTAATAGAAAATTCTTTTATTGTAACAGGATAAACATAAGCTTCAATTTTTTGTTACATGATTCAACAGTGCACTCAGGAAGCAATGGAAGTTAAGAGCATACTGGGCTGCATCAATGCCAGTGTAGTCAGGAAACCAGGGAAAGCAAATTTTTCCATGGCTTTTAAATCTGGAATTCATTGTTGGATCCTCAGTGCAAGAAAGATGCGGATACATTGCAGCAAGTTCAGGGAAGGGTCACCCTGGAGCACTCATGCTCCAAGGAGGAGTGAAGGGAGATGTGCTTCTTCAGCCTGGAGGAGAGTTTCTGGGGACAGGGAATGTGTCACAGCATTCTTCAAATACTTGTATGGAGCTTCATTGAAGCTATGGTCTTCATTGAAGTGAATGGAAAGCCAGACATATTTACCAAAATTGTCTAAAGTGATTGTGGAATCTCCCCTTTGAGATCTATTCTTCTAGTCGACCCTGCTTTGAGCAGGATGTTGGATGAGAGCTCTCCTGAAGTTTCTCCAACCTGAATTATTTTATGAGTCTATACTAAGCAACCCATAGAAAGTAACCAAGAGAAATAATTTTAACTTCGTAGTTTAATATGAACATTGAATGTGCATTCCTGCAGGATTTATTTCCCAGCAAATAGAGACGTATTTTGAAGTTGGCTTGATGTAGATCAAATTAAATGTAATTTTATTGTCAGAGAAAAGCAAAGGCTGGACAAAGAACCTGAAACTGAGGGTCACTGGGTCAGTTTCACACAGACTGTGCTCTCTTCAATGGGACACAGCCCCACAGGGGCTCACCATGGGTAGCAGAGCCAGGAGCACGTAACAGGGTGAGGGCCAGGCTGGACATAAAGTACCAACACAGTGCTGAAAGTCCTTACAGAGCTAAGCCCACTACATCACAGGGCCAAGGCATCTGTGCAGCAGACATCTGAAGACTGGCTGGAGGGCACTCAGGGATCCAGGCTGGGATGAAGTGGGACTCCTGGGCCCATGGAATGCGCATCCCAGTAGATGCTGATCAAGTTCTGTTGCTGCTTTCAGTGCCTTGGAATTTAATCTCTCTCAGGTTATCGAAGATATTTTTACATTATGTATGTATTTTGTCCTTTTTTTAAAAAATATGATAGCTGCAAGTGTGCAGATCCTGCTGCTTTACTACATATCTTGAAATCTGTAAATAAACATATATGCTCTGTTAATCTTTACAACATTATTCATTCTGTATAATTCTGAATTGACAAGTCAGAAATACCATCATGTCAAGTTCCACAGGACAATCGTTTTAACATTTGTAACCAGGTGATTTCTACCTTCAGAATACCTCAGAAGGCATGATGAAATTATAATAAAAATTACAAATAAACTGAATTTACTTTATGTCAGAGAATTTTTTTTTGGACTTTAAATGATCCTCTGGAAAAGAATTATTTTTTTACATTGATTTTCTGGAAAGGATTGTCTCTTAATTTTGAGAACCAAAATAGGAACCTGACACCATGAGGATCTTGATTGTAAGAAGGCTCCACAGAGGGATCTGGGCAGGCTGGATTGATGGGCTGATATCAGTTATATGAGGCTCCACACTGGGGTCCTTCCCTTGGCTCACAACAACCCCCTGCACCACTGCAGGTATGGGGCAGAATGTCCAGAAAGCTACTGGGTGGAAAAGGACTTGGTGGTGCTGGTCAACAGCCTGCTGAACATGAGCCAGCATGTACCCAGGTGGCCCAAAAGTCCAGTGACATCCTGGCTCGTGTCAGGAGTAGTGTGGACAGCAGGACCAGGGCAGTGAATGTCTGATACCGAGCACAAACAAAACTAATCATTGATATTGACAGTGAATTTCCTTTCTTTCCAAAATGTAATTGTACCACTTTGTTATCTGCTGAAATGAACTAAAGTGAATTATATTTTGGATATTTTAAAAGTGTCATCAATTTACATGTTATATTTGAAAGTTGTGTAAAACACATTTCCTAACCCTGAAAGGTTTGCAAGTTGAATGTGTTACAGACCATACAATACACAAGACGAAGGGCTGAGAGAGAGTATATTTCTACTATAAGTTTATAAACTTAGATTAAATGTCTAAATTACATTGCCAATACAGAATACCTTTTGAATGTTCATTCCTCCTGGACCAGCATTAGAAAGTAAATTAATTATATTCCATTAATTAAAGCTGCACAAACTCAATGCAGAAAATTATTTGCATACTTTTTGGCTAATTTTTCTGGCCAACAACCAGCTCTGAAAAAAATTAAGTGTGGTTAAGTGGTTATCACTATCAATAAGGACTTGTGCCTTTTTCTGTTTAAACACTGTTATAGCTACCCTGTGGCACATTAGCTCTTTAAATAGATGGCTTATTCTTTTAACTTTTCTAGAAGGATTCATCTACTTCAACAAACCATTGAGAGCTTATTATCAGAACTTATTTGTCTGTGACTTGTTTTGTAAACTGAAGTCATGTAAAAAGTAAAAGAAAAGAAAAAGCAATAGTAGTATATATTATCAAATCATCCTAAAACTAAAGCTCTTTTGATACTAACTTTTTTCTTTTCTTTCTTGTTTGTTTCCTTTAGTAATGGTCAGCCATTCTGTCATTTACTAGGAGTTATGTCATCATTGACTTATTTCAAATGAAAAAATCTTTGTAACTCATAGTACTATCATTAGAAATTCCACTGTTATATTAGACAGACCTAATTTGCAAGAGCATGGCTTCACAGCCTGAACCAGAAAAGTAGAGGTTGTCAGAAAGACTGAAATATGACAAAAGGAAACAATCAATATCTGGCCTTACCAAAGAGCCTCAGCTAGGGAGACAATGAATTGTCATTGAACTGAGACTTCACGGAAAAACTGAGCAGTTCAAAAAAGATAATTGGATTATCATGAACCTGAAAGTGTGTTGAAAAAATAATAGGCATAGAGTGAATGGAAGAAGTCTATAGATTGTAGGAAAAAAAATCTTCAGTTGATTTGTTGAAATTTTAAAACAGAGAAGAGGAATTTAAATCTCAGATGAGTAAATCATCTTCCTAATAAGGCTCAATCTTATAGTAGCATATGTAAAAGTCAAAATAATTTCTCATACAGACGAACCTGATGCAGTAGATGAATAGCTTTGCAATCTGAAAAAGATACTTATCAGCAGGTTGGGAATTCCTTGTATTGATTAGAAAACCCCTTCTTAAAGAAAATACTTAAATTTAAATTGCCATCCTGCTTGCAAATTCAGCTGAATTCAAAATGGGCATTTATTCAAGGTCTAGACTCTGTGAACCTGTTGATTAACAGATAATCTATGGTGGTTGTCTCTCAGTCTAGATGGTTGCAGCTGTTCCACTTGTATGGACAATTAGGTATTTCTTTCATCAGGGATTTCAGTCTCTTTTATTCCAGGAGATTATTCAAAGAAGCTCACTTTCTTTCTCAGGAAACTTGAATAACCCAGTTAGATACTAGTTTTCATATCTTTTTTTTCAGTTTTATTTAAAATGAGGAAAGGTTTTTTTCTCATTCAAAAATTTGATGTTAGTAATATTATTTTTTGCAGAATTTTTTTTTTATTCTGTTCTGAGTTTGTTGTGAAGAATTCTAATAATTTTAAAAATATGTTGTAAAATTTCTGACAGAAAAGCATTAATTTATATGATCTGAATAGTATTAAAACAGAAGAATTAAATATGTTCATATATTTCAAACATTTAGATAATCTTAGTAAGAAAATACTTCATTACATGACAATCTTTTTTGTAGTGCAGTAAAAAAACACAATTACATTGTAAAAAAATCTTCTTGCCCAACTTAAATATAATTCCTTAAAACAGAAACATTTAAAAATTTGGTCCTACTGGGGATTATATTAACAAAGGAAAATGAGAGATTATGTATAACATGATAAATCATAGTAAGAGAGAGATGAAGAGAAAGTAATAAAATTAAATATTTGCATTTACAACTTAATTCTGTTGCACAGTATTATGATCTATTGATTATGGTTCTTTCCTGTATGGTTCACATTACTGAAATATAAGCTTTATACTAATATATATTTATATTGATGTATTTTTCCTTCATTCAAAAAGCCACATACCACTTTAAATACCCTGGTTTCTCAAAGCAAGGGCAAGGCAAGATTCAGAGTTTGTGTGGAGTCCCAGGCCTTATAATGAAAAAAAAAGATCTGGCTTAGTAGACTTGTTCCTATTTCCCATACAGCCTTACTGTTAGGATTTTTGAGTAGAGGGAGGCCTGGTGGTGATTTCCAGTAAAGTTCCTGGCCTATTAAGGAGCAGGAACACAGTAATGAACTTGAAGGCTTTCCTCATCCCCAGAACTCTGCCAGCACCTTACTAAAGAACTCGTCGTCAATACAAATGGCTCCTGATGGTTTTTTTATTCTTTACATAAAGAAGCTCTGTATAATTTTATTGAAAAGCAAAAGAAAAAAAGAAAAGACAAAGTCTAACTAGCCATCACAAGATATTATTTGCAATTTGGAAGTAACATTAAACTAAACTAACCTTAGTGTATCTTCCTGCAGACCAGTCCAGGGGCTCACAGAATGTTAGTGGAGACTGTGATTCAGTAGCAGCGTGATGTGGATTGAATCAGTGCTCATCACTGTTCAGGATTTAACTATCCTGAGAGTGCTAAACTGCTCCAGGCAAGGCAACAACTGCCAGCACTTCTACCCAGGGCAGCGTAGCTTTCTCCCCTAGCCAGCAAACCAGGGAAAAAACTCCCAAATGTTACTACATCATATGAAGTTATTTCAAGAACATAAGCAATAGTGCATTTTAATTCTGCTATAAATGCAGTATTTAAATATTTTTTTATCAAGAGCATAGTATTCTATTCAAGTAATTAATAGATCCATATTTGTATATGTTTTAGTTTAAATAAAATAATCATTTTTTCACAATGATTGTTCACAGAATTTCACCGTGGTGATAGAAATTGCCCTTTCATTGTCTTTGTAGGTATTCGATTAAGCTTTCAATGTTGAAGCAGTTTTTTATCAGCTAATGAAAGTAAACTTTAATAAAGCACCTTTTTTCAAATGAAATGTTTACTGCATTCTACATTTACTATATTCAATTCTTGCAAAATTCAATTAATCCTTCATATGTTCTCTTTAATGTATTGATCTATTTTAATTGTATTTTTCTCTCCTGGAATTTAGTGAATAAATAGGAAAAGCAGAAGTGAACAAATAGCATTTGGCTGTACTGGCAAATAAAATGTTAAAAATGAGAAAAATAAATAATCACTAAAGCCCATGTGGAAAGCTCACTATTGAGGCTAAAAAATTGGTAAGATTAGAGAAAAAAAAAGACTCCATATCTATATAGTCACCCTCACCCCTACCCCAAGTCTGTAAAAGATCAGGAGAGATCCAGGACACCATAGGATTTCTTTTTAGAAACAATGATATTTTAAAAATAATCTCTACAGGGTCTATAACAGCAGCATGTCTGTCATAGAAAATCTAAAGGATTCTAGGTCACTTCTCTGCTGTGAACTGTTGAACAAAAGCTTTGAATTAAAAATGCTTTTCGTCAGCATTTCTACTGCCTGCAACCTAATAAGAGCAGCAAAATTTATAAAATATTTTTTTAAATTGTGAAGGAGAAACCATTCAGACCCTTTCAAGTTTCAAGTGCCAAGAGTTCCAGGCCTTCAGCTCCAGGGCAGGACCTTGTACTTTTAATTCTATAATCTACTTGTGTGGATGGCAGATGATCTGTGATATGTGGGAGCATTTGTTCAAGATGACAAACACCAAAAGAAGTGGTCTTGTAAAAGAGACAGGCGAGTGAGCTAGGAGTAGTCGTTAAAATCTTCATTTTACCAACTTATTTTTTAATTACCATTTTTTCTCCAGCTTGTTTTTGACATATGTGTAAAAATGAAAAAGCAAATACTAACATGTAAGGTTAATGACAACACTCACACATCTTACAATATTGTTCTTGCCCAACTTCTATTTCTGTGAAAAGCAGGCTTTGAGCTGTATCTGCCCTTCCTGTCATTAACACTGGCAGTTTGCTTTATATCGCATGGAGGACTGGGAGTAGGAAATGAGAGGCACCAACTAAAGCTTTCTAATATCTTAGCAAGGTAGAAATGTGAATATAGCCTGTGTACATAGCAATCTCCTTTTCTGGATAGGTGGTTTATTTTGGATGTGCATAGCTAGGATAGTCTCTTTTTGAAGTGACTAGGAAGGAATTTTCCTTGTAATAGTCAATGACAAAGATGGACACTTTGATTATTAGTATTAGTACAATGAACCTTAGGCAAGATGGGGAAGTGGTATTTGATATTTCAGTATAAAAATATGTCAGATAAAGCTGAAACAAAAGTAAACAAAATGAAGAGTAAACTGACATGCTGCTTATATTCTGTTTGCCCTTCTTCTGGATTGCAGGATTCTTTTGTTATGTCTGGACACCATTAAAATTCAGACGGTGTGTTCCAGCATAGTTTCCCACCAAGTCTACCTGAAAACAAAGATAAAATCTGGCATTTAATTTGGAATAAATGACCGCAAGTTATGACCAAATTAGACTTTTTTTTTTTTTTTTTTTTGACAGAAAATTATGTCAGAATATTCAGCAGTCAGTATCATGGGAAAAAAACCTTTACTTCTATAATTCAAAATTTCAGTGTTTTCACAGAATACTGAAAGCAAGAAAATATCCCCTAAAAAAAACTTGCAGTTTCACAGTGCTCCAAAGGGTCACGGGACTCGCTCTTGGTTTATTTGTACAGCTCCCTATTACATTAATGTGAATTGTATGGGTGAATTAAAGGCATGGTTATAGCCTAATTATCCTGACATTTGCACTGTGTATAACTTCTGCTGCACAGAAACCACACCAACAGAGTTAGTTAAATGTATGTTAAAAATAATAAATGCATACATAAAGTAGAAACAGGTATTTTGCATGTAATTCAGCTCTTTACAGGAAAGGGGATGAAAAACAAGCTAGATCACATTTCTTGCTTATTCCTGAATTCAACTTCAATTTTTTATTCTTTAAATATAACAGAAATGCAGAATACTGCAAGGCAAATATTGCATTTTGCATATTTCCACAGAAGTTGTCATTATTAGTTTCATTATTTTTTCATAATTTTGTTGGGGTTTTTTGTCATAGTGAATCAATCATTTCTTATTTTTATACATTTTAAAAATTCATTGCTTGTGCACTGAAATCAAAAGGTTTTTTTACAGCTTTATTAAAAGGCTGTTATGTCAAAGACCAGTGTTTATTTTGGCCTCTGAATTCATGTCATGATTCTGCATGTGTCTTGTGGTGTTTATAAATCCATTAAATATATTCTTCTTTCTAGACATCTAGCCCTGACCTCTCTATCAAAAATTATAAAGTTCAAAAGGAGATTTTATAGATGGAAAATAAAGTCAACTTCCAACAGGTGTACCTGGTGAAGACAGAGACTGTATATCTATTTCTACAGGACACAGTACATCTGCTTTTAATTTATTGTAGATTAAACAGAAAATCCTGTCTACATTATCTGCGGTAGTTAGTAGCAGTAGTAGTTATGGTATATCTGTACTAGTTATTCTCACAGGTGGAATCATTTGGAGTGGAAGATATCTAATCTGTTCTACTGTGTGTGTAGCTAGAGCAGTTTCTTTGACTTCACCTGTAAGAAATTTAAAACCTGCAGTATATGCAGAAAAACTTAAAGCGTAGCTAAAAGTTCTGTGTGTGGGAATAAAGGACAAAATAACATGGACAAGACTTACTTTTTATATTCTAGTTTAGGTAAATGATGTTAAGGACTGTTATTACAGAATTGCTTACAGATTGGGTTAATCTTATTTATTCAGAGTCGTTAACAATATTGGTGTCTGGAGGTGAGCTAATTACTGTTCCTTTTTCTATAAGTGACAGGAAATAAAGCATGAGCCACCCAACTTGGTATAACACTAATGCTATTCATTAATGTGATTAACTACTCTTTAAAGATGCTGCTTACAACTAATTATAAATAGAATGCAGATGAACCATTCAGAAGTAACTACACTATATATGTCTGCATTTATTATAATCATCTGTTGTCCTGGAAAGTCTGGGGGTTTTTTTTAGCTTTACTTTTGTTAGCTTTACTTTATTTTGCTTTCACATAGAAGAACATTTAGGCACTTCCTATCACAAAACATTGATGACTGATGCACAGGACTATGGATTTTTTTAAGCTTTTTCACCTGTTGTGCTGTGTCTGTCTGTTGAGCAGGACTACTACCAGCTTTATTAATCATGATTTGGAAACAAACTTGAATTAAAGAGAACTCTTGTTGCATGGTCACCTTTGACTGTGCTAAAAGAATTGTGTTTTCCAACCTTTCTAAAGGGTTCTTCGGGTTAGCCATGTTCCCCAAGTGACTTTTTTGTCTTCTCTGTAACTGTCTTGGTTTGAAAAGACAGTTGTCTGCTAAGGAAGGCAGGAGCCTCCCTTGAAATGGAAAATGTGGACCCCCCCCCCCAAATTTTGAAATTAAGGGGCTCAGGCAAAGATATTGGGAATAGGAATAACAGTTCTTTACTAGGAAAATTAAAAATACAAATGCTATAGTACAAGGAAAGAAACCACTGACAGAGTCAGAATACCCCCTGACACCCTGTTGGTCAGGGTGTTGGTAACAGCCCAATCAAATGGCGGCTGCAGTCCTCCTGGATGTGGTTCTGTTGAAGCAGTGATCCTGTAGAAAGGTGTAGGTTTTCCTCTTAAGGTCCAGTGGTGTAGATGGGCCTGGTCTTTCCCTGAGAATCCAGTGGGAAAAGGCTGTCTCAGGTCTTCCAATGTCAGATTTAATCCATGTAGGAATGTTTGGCTCCTCCCCTTGGGCGGAGCATCTCACAATGAGACTCAGTGGCCCATTAACCAAAGATATCTCCTTGAGGGAGGATTGGTTGTCGAAAAGGTAAAGAAAACTGCCCCACCTGGTTTTATCAGGTGGCCAATTAACAGGAGATAACTGCCCCACCTCTGACAGATTGTAATAGAATACACACCCCCAACTGAAGACAGTAACTCAGGTCATACTGGCACAGTCAATATCCAGAACTGTAACTGAACAAAAAATTGCCACAGTGAAAGAAATAAAAAATTCTGAGCAGGGATTTCACCTAAAAGTTCTTTAACATTTAAACTAGGGAAGATCTATTTGGCTTACCGTAACCATAGGTAATAATTATAAATGGTTTAAGCTTCTTCTGCAAATAATATGCATGTGTTAGTGTTCACAGCACTGTGTGTTTTTTCCAAACCTGATGCATTCTCCTCTCTCTGATACTTTGTGAGACTTGAAAGGATGCACAGTGTGGTGCTTGGAGGAAAAAAATAACAATTTATTTATTTTAAACAAGCTGGGTTTTGGTCATAGGAAATCTTATTGTTTAACAGCCATGTTTTTTTATTTCTTGGTCCAATAAAAGTGGCTCTGGAAGCATTCTGGATAGTCTTGGGCTTTTAAAGTTCTGAATTTATATGTCAGGAGGTATAAGATTAAAATAATTTTTAGTTTTATGGTTTTGATTGGTACAACTCTTTCTTGGCAATGTCTTTTTGTAATTTTTTATTAAATAGAGGACCTGAATATAAATGTTGATGTAATTTAGAAAATTAAAATTCAGCAAAGCATCTGGAATTTACATGTTGAATAAACAGTTGGGAATGAGCAAGGTTTTAATTCAAATTAAAAAACAAAAACAAAAACAACAAAACAAGTACCAAGTCAGAAAATATTATGTTTACTTAGTCTGAGGAAGCAGATGCCCAACTCCATACTTTTTCCTGTTTCAGTTGTCTGTAAAGTTGTGTAGAATCTTAAATGGTCTGATTAGATTCTAATGAAACAGATAAATACTATGTCACTTAATTTAAGGCATCTGTGGTGTGCATATGACCTAGACACTGCATGCTTCTTTTTATGTTGGAGGAAAAAGAGGTGTGCTTCAAGAATGCAATTTATCCAGTCTCTGAATCATCTGTATTAGGAAGGCAAAGTCCTCCCCCAGCATCTTTCACCAGCCCTAGCAGAAGTCTTGCTGCCACACAGATTTTATTTCTCATTCAAATGGTGTCAACACAAATAATACGTCTTCCCTCCTCATATGGAGTGCTTGCCCCCCAACATTTCCATTATTATGGAAATGTAATTTCAATTTTTTCCTATAGAGGCCTGCCTTCTGCTTAATACTGCTATTAACAGTGATTCCCAGAGCCTCCTACATAGAGCTCTTGCTCAGGGAATGCATTTCCTTCATCCACATCACATCTGCCACTTGCAACTGCATCAAAGTTAAAGATAAAACAATGATCCCAGCTTGAGCTTTATAAGAATAGTTCCATGGTTTTAATTAACAAGGAACCTGATTAGAGCAGATGGAAAGATATTTATGCAGCAGTGACTGAATCACTGCAGCTGTATACTCACTAGTAAACCAAATTTCTGTATGATCAGTCTAGACCAACCCTAGTAGGTGATCCTCTCTGCTATTTAATTGTAAAAATATTTATTCCTTAGCATTTTTTCCATTTCTGTAAATTAGCACCCTGATACAATTCGCAGGCATGATGTAGGGGATTGCATGTGTGGGTGAGGCTGTCATGGTTTGGGAAGATACTAGAACATAAGGATTTTCCCCATGGCTTTCACTGGCTCTCGGGGGTAGAGAATGGTTGCTGACCTATTTCTTTACTAGCGTATATGTAGCCTCAACCTCCCACTTGACAAGCATTTAAAAAAACACTTGCTTTGCATGGTTTTACAAGCTACCAAATTCTGTATATTCCCATGGTCAATACCCATATCTGGGAACTATCTTTCCTTGGTATTCACTTTTTCATTGTGTAAGACATAGAACTAAGACATGAAATGCAGCTTTTTAGATTTTTAACTTGGAAGATAGGTATTTAAAATCTAGATAAAGCAACAGAGAATTTGGCAACTTTTTTACTATTAGGTCGTCATTGGATTTAGTCTCAAAACCATTTCAAAAATAATTAGTTAACGATTTCAAAATTATGGCAAGAAAAAGGGATAGTCACTTTTATCATGGTTTGGTAGCATTGGAAAAAACCATCATTCCAAGGCACATATTCTTGGAGATGAAGTAAAGTATCATTTATCTTAAGATGAAGGGCTTTTATGAATTACTTTTGTGATTTAGGAACAGTCCTTAGGCAGCTAGGAAAGGTGCATCTTTATGCTGGAAAAAGGGAGCAAGTACATGTCCAGCTGAGAAACAGTCATGTTCAAAAAAAAAAAAAAAGTTAGGATTGCTAGGTATATGGTAGTTTGGCTTCCTGGTTGATGGTTTAAGATAATTAATATGCTTCTAGGTCATTAGGAAACTTTGCTTTGTGTGTAAAGTTCAACATGTTATACATCAAACACGAGAGAACAAACAATTGCTGGTATAGTATCACAAATCAATTGAATGCTGCTTAACAATTTTCATTTCACGCAAATCATCACTACTCGTAAATTAATCATTTTAAGATAACCATCATTGTTTAATAAATAAATGCTTTAATTTCAAAATTTGTGTTGTTATGTATAAAGCTACCAGATGGCATCTTAAAATATATCTAACTCTGTTGATCTGAGGTTTAAAAACCCCAAGTTTTAGGATGTTCGTGACATGTCACTTCTAACCTTAGACTCTGATTTCTCAAGTCATTCAAGAGATGACTGTTCTGGCAGACATATAAAAAGAAATGAACTAAAAAACATAAAGAGGTAAATGAATGGGATGAGGGCAAATTATATGCTAACTGCAGAGAAACAACTGAATATTATATTAAGCTACTAGCTTCTTTTAGTCTATAAAATATATCAGGCTTAATCTGGTTTAATTTGAAATTGATATAAATGCAAAATACTTTACAAGTTAGTGATGCTGTTCATATTAATTTAACCTATGCCTTGGGGCAATTTCCCCAGTTTGAAATCAATACATCTGCATAACTTCAAATTTATGGTAACATTGATGAGATCTTTTCTGTTCACCATTATGAATAATATGAATATTGTGAAGCACATAGCAATCAATATCCTGAAATATATAAAGATCTGCATGATCACTAATGTTGCAAATCTCTGGCATTGCAGAAAATGAAAGAAAAAAAAAGAAAAAGGAAGTTTGCACATTAGGACACCATGGCTCCATTTCCAAAGATATATTTCATCATGAAAACATCACAAAATACCAACAAATATAAGCAACTTATTATCCTTCCTTTTCTTCTTGTAAAGAGGACATTGTCACTCCTTTCACTCCTACATTTAGAGAAACTAGACCCTGACTGCCACTTTCCTGCCCATGAGAGTACTTTACCAACTTTCTGTAGTACAACTGACCGATACTTAGGACTAATGCTAATTAACAAGGACTAATGCTAATTAACCTCCCCCAAAAAATACAGGAATACAGACGTAAAGGTTATAGTAACAAAGAAATTTTCAGTTCTGCTGCTCCTGTAACAGACCCTCTTCTGTTTTGATTCTATTTTACATCCCATTTACCATGCTTGAAACATGGAAGTATGTGCATTTTGTAATTGAAATACTCCCTAGATTAAAAAAACCCCAACATTTTGTGCCCTCAAAATCTCTTGTTGTCACCTGTAGAAGCTTCATGTCTGTGGCAGCAGGACGGGTAGCAAGTTGCAGTGAATAGCGTGGCCTGATGATAATGACAGCTACAGAAAGCCTTTGTATGTCTCAATTTATATGCAAAATCTCTATATTCTCTAGATTGCTGCTCAAAGACCCATTTGCAATAGTTCTCCTCAGCTGTAATTTTTCCTTAGAGATAGCACTATATTATGGGATTGCTAAATTAGTGTTATAATCAGAAAAATAGAAGTAGAATACAGATTCCAAGGAAACCTTTAAAAATGTCATGATACCTTCATGCCAATACCACTATTAAATCCTTTATCCCAGCCAGTTACAGTATGAGTAATTCATTCTGCTGAACTATCTTGAAATGAAAGATATTTTCTAACCCAAAACACAATGCCCTATGATGTTCTTCCTTTTAAATACTATGTTTTATCTGTGATTTCAAGATATTACCCTGAGTAAAGACATTTCGGAAACAGACAAGTGAGGAAAAAAATAGGATTTATCAGCTTCATAAAAAATAATTTACATAATTACTTAATCCAAAACAGTACATAAGTAGTGCACCATATGCTATAATGAGTTTTCAAAAGAGAAGTTGAATTATATTTACAGATAGACAAAGCAGTAGGTTTTGACCAGGAAAGGTTGCTGAAACCAAGACTGTTGAAAGCCAAAATGCAAATAGACTAAACCCCAAGTAAACTCTGAATTGAGGAAAAAGTAACTCTGAATTCTAGGAAGATGGAATATTAATTCAAATACCAAAGCACCTTTAGCAAACTAAAAGCTAATTAATTTCACCAGGTAAACATTATTCAAATTAAAATCATCTCAAAATAGTGTGACTTCAATCAAAATAGTAATCTCTTTAAGAAATGGTCAAGGACAGATAAGAAGTATTTAATGCAATGAAAAAGTTTGAGGTAATAATATATCAATGCATGAAACATATAATGATAAAGTTATTTAACAATACAGCTCTTATCTGAATATGTTTCATGCATATGATATATTTAAATGATTAAGTGAATCTACTTGCCATGGTGTGCCATGTTTACAATACAACTTCATGGAAAGCTTCTTCAGAACAGACTTTAAAAGTGAGTCTTTTTTAAATTGTGTCCAAGTCATTTGTAGTATCTATATGTAACATTTAGCTTGAGAAACAGCTTTTCTTTGAAATACTGCAGAGTGGATTACTTATTATGTAGATGTATTTAAAAAACAGGTGTCATATTTTCTGTTGTTTATAATGTTAAACTTTATGTTTAAAGCGAATTTTTCCCATTTTCTAAATTTTAATTTCTGGGAGGAAATTTTTTCTTCCTGTCTGAAAACCTTGAAATGCTTAGTATGTTTTCTACATTCAAGAGGATCTTGAAACTTTAAGAAGGTAAACTTTGTGTGTTTTATTACCTTGTCTAATTATGGCTATCACACACAAAAACTGTAGAGGCCAAGTTCAGTGGGACTGTCTAGGTGATCTCTCAGAGACTGTGGTTATGAAAAGGCCAGTTACCAGAAAGGATTATGTCTTTTCAAACTTTCGGAATGAAATTTCTGTACATTAATGATAAAGGCTTCTCACTGCTTCCTCAAGCTCAGTTAGACCAAACACTGAGAGTGGGAAGGGGGCGCCTTCCTCTCCTCTGATCGCGAGGATTCTGTGCTGACACCGGGGACACGAGACACCTCGAGGCCTGTGCCTGTTCTAAATGTTAGGAGGTACTTCTGGATTAAAGGACCATGCAACTGAAGAAACTCCTTGTTCTCTCTTACAAAACCTGGAAGACGATCAGCATAATGAGAATGAATGAAATAATAAGCTTCTTTTGACAGATTTTTTTTGAAAGTACATTTTTTTCCAGGCAATCACAACCTCTTTGGACTTTGGATATCTTAAAAATAATTTCTCCTTCCATCATTTTTTTTTCCTTGAAAATGATGAATTTCATGCCTAATGTCTAACATTTATAACAGAATAAAAATTTCAGTTTTCTTCCAGTAATTTTGGTTTTCATCTCTAAAATCATTAGATTTTATATCAGAGTTCCAAAACTACATAGGTAATGTCTGTTATCTACTTACAGTATAATCAGCACTACACATCTTAACTAGTCATTAAATAAGCAGCATCATTCTTGAGCAACTAAAATATGAAAGGTTTTTAAGAAAAAATCCACTATGTGAGCCCTCTAGACATTCGGGTAATTGTGCCACCATCTTTTACTGTATATCTTGGAAACTGTTGACTCAGATGATTTAAAATCCTCTAAAATGACCTGAGGCCAGTGTGATTTTGACATAGAAAACAGATAACCAGAAAGAATAATATCAGAAAGAGCTGATATGAGCATATGGATATATGGATAAATTGGTGGGTTTTTTACTGTTCTTCTTAAAAAGGTTATCTTTTCAGAAAAAAAAATCTAAATGGCTCATGTTCAAAAGGAAAGGTTGTGTCATGAAGCATGTCTTATATATTCCACATACTAGATACATACTTGTTAAAGGTTAAAGCACTACTTCTTAAACTGGAAGCAATCAAAATCCCCTGAATTAAAGAATTTAATATGTAGAAATTTGAAAAATATATTAATTGCATTGTCAAGTGAAGATGATGTAATTTTCAATAGGTCATTCAAATGGATCCAGGATTAGTTAGGACTAAAATATATAGAATGGATCCATTATTGATCAGAAATGGATGGCATTTAGGAAAGGATTTCACCAGGAACTGAGGTGATGAATTTGATTTCTTGAATTCAGTACGTGGATTGATATATATTTGAGGCTGCCTTGACATCTGTTTCTAAACCCTTGTAAAAAAATTACCCTTTATTCCAATGCTGTGATGAAAAAGGACAGCTCAGTGTTGTGTGATACTCTGACACGTACAAATTGAAAATAGTTGTAGTTATAAACAATAACTGGCATTTCTGGGCACTGCTGGTACTTGGAATTTGAGTTTTGGCTATGAGCCAAAGGACTGCAATGCTGAAAACACCACAGGTTTTTGAAGAGCAAGCGACAATATTTGATGTTGCAGTCAAACTCTTGAGGTGTTCTGGGGATAGTTTTCCTTTTATACCACCATGACCAGACTGATCTCAGTAAAGACTGAAGTAGAAAGCAGTGCAGAGATGAATGTACTTTTCCAACAAAAGATATTATACTAGTTTGGCTTTGCATAACCAAAAGTACACTTGACCCACCTATTTTCAGGAACAAACTATGTCTGAGACGTTTTCTCTTATCTTTACAATTTAAATAAGTTTCTAAATACAATCCCTGTAAACATATACATAGAAATGCAGAAAATAATAAAAAAAGTTTTATTTCTTTATTCAGCCATAATAATTTTCATCACCGAGCACATTAAGTCCTTATTCATCTGGAGCTTGATATCTAATCACATTCATAATCATAGTTCAAACACAACTAAATACCTTAAAAGCTTTAATAGCTAAATAGTCCCATAAATTGTAATTTTGTTGAAAAATTACTTATATCAGCAATGCAGCACTGCAATGAAACAGCTGCTAAGGAAAGTTTGTAATTCCTGATTTTATTAAATCACTTTGTTTCCAAATATCTTTTATTTCACAAAATAAAATGAAACATTTTAAACAAATAAGAATTTTTATTCTTTACTCTCAATCTAATTTTTCATGTTACAGAACTAATGTACCAAAGTTACCAGTGAAGCTTTCTCAGCTTTATTAAAAAATGCTCCTTAAAACTGTGAATGAGGGAGGATCACAGTATAAATTTGACATACTAATCTACGATTTATCTCCAGCTTATAGATCTGATTAACTTAGGTGTTGGTACCTTTTTAAAACAGCACTGTTGACTACAACAGTAGTCAACTCTACCATCACTGTAGATTTTATGCTTAAATCGTCTTGTAAATATAACATAGGAAAGCAGAAATATGCAGACTCATTGCAGTTGAGACTATATGTTTTTGCTTATGTCTCAGCATATTCCCTGTATCTTTTTGCAAAGGTTGCTAAGGTAAGAAAAGGCAGAGCATTATATTAAAGAAGTGAGAGATTTAAAATGGAATAAACTACTGTGAAAAACAAAAAAAAAAAGAAAGACACAAAAGTATAATCAAAAGTTTCATCTTATATATACATAAAAATCTATTATAATCAGAGTTAATAACTCAATTTTCTTAATATAAAATATATGTACAGGGAAGAAAATATGTTATAATGAAGCCTTGTTTGATTTTCCTTGAAATAAGGTAGATAATCCAGAAATCACATCAACACTGTAGTGCTGTCTATGTAGTGTCATATGTCTTTTAGTAAATATTTGATTAATTTATAAAGAATAAATGTTTTTCAGGATTTCCCGATGCTATCCCCAGATAGCAAACTTATTACAGCAAACTTATTACAGCAGAATGTTGGACTGAGCATTCAGGGTGCTCAGACACAAATAAGAGGTCTGGACACCTGTAAACTTCCTTGCTCCTGACTCAATCCTTTTTTTTCTTTTTTTAAATTTTTCTTTTAGCCTTCTGTTTACATTTGGCCAATGCATTAATTCAGATAACATCTGATAACCAAGTCAATGTTAATTGCAAAAGTACACCAATTGTTACAAATGTGTCTGATGAAAATAGATTTTTTTTTCCCTGAATGAAAACACATCTTTCTAAACTTTTTGAGAAAAAATTTAAAAACTGATTTTTCTCCTCATTTTTCGTGTTCAGCTTTATTTTGCAGGGGAAAAAGGAGGAAAAAACTGAAATGTTCATCAGTTTGGTAGTATCTGTCCAACAAAAATGGAAAATTAACCTGAAAATAGGGGGTATTTGTCTGTCAATTGACACTGGCAACTTTTTCCCCCCTTATACATTAATGTAGAACTCAGTATCACATGATTGAGCATGTCAGATATAGACCAGAGGATAGATTTCTGCGTACTCCCTGCCATTTCACACTGTGTTAACAGCCTACTTGTATAACATAGATTTCTTTGACGCTGTTTAGCTCTTCTAACACACCAATCTGTCACTCTTTAAAGAAGTTTTGCAAAGATCTCTGTAAGATATATGATCTTTCAGTGAGTTAGCACCACAACGAACACTTCATAAGCTCTGTCAAACAGTGATTTGTGCCGTACTGCAGCAGGCTTTCCCTAGAACATTTTTCTTTTTCTCAGTAAAAGCAGAGAGTATTGAAGGTATTTAAAAGTAGAAGCTGACAGGGCGTTGTTCAAGCCATTTTTCAATGCAGAAATACCAGTAAGTTCAGAGACAGGACTGTCACAGCTGTTTCAGTATTAACCTGTCATGTAGAGATAGCTAGCAAAATGGTGGCATACACAGATGTTTAATGTGAAGTTAATGTAAATTTTGAGTTATTTTAATGATAATCATATCTCTCTTCTCAAATTATGACCACTTGTACTTAATATAATAACAAATTAGCCAAGAGAGGAATGACCCCCAGAAGGTAACATGCAGGGATAGGAATAAAAGAAGTTCTTATTCTGGCTGTCTATGTTAATTCTAGCTTATATTAGTTACAAAAGGAGACTTTGAAGAAAGAAAGTAAGTTTATATATTTATAAATATATAAATATTATATATTCACGTGAATTACTCAGCTGTTGCTCGCCATCATTAAATCTGTAAAATAAGGTGAAATGCCTTTTACTACTTATGTCTCAAACCAGTTATTTTAAAGCAGGAAAAGCAAAGCAAGTTGTTTGATCTCTGATCCCACAAGACTCAGGCTAGAAACTGCAAATAGCACTTTTTGATATTAAAATATCTGGGGGAAAAAAAAAAAGATACCCATAATAGTCCATATCCCAGAATCAGTAGTGTTCTGCATCATTCACATTGATATTTTATTTACTTTTTCACTATTAAAAAGAGAAAAAAGTGTTGATTAACCACTTTTTCTTGAGATCCACAAAGGATAGCTTATATAAATCAGTGCCCACTATGCCAGGTGACACTTGCTTACGGAACAATGTTGGTACATCAGTCAGCTTGAAAGTTCTTTATTCTTGAGATATTTGAAATCGTTTTTGCATAACAAAATCATGTTTCATCAAACAATACACTACTTTCACTCTTCCGTGCTTCAGAATTCTGAAAATGTTTTACCAAATGTGCCAGGGAACTTGGGAACTTGCCTCCAACATAAGGCAAAGCACACAAATTTTGAGACTCAAGAGATGTTCTCTAAGAACTTCACAAGCCCATGCAATGAAGGTGATAATAGAATGCTGAACACCAACACGAGGAAGAAATTCTTTACTGTGAGGGTGAGACACTGGAACAGGTTACAAAGGGAAGTTATGGATGACCTGATCCTGGCAGAGCTCAGGGCCAGGTTGGATGGGGTTTTGAGCAACCTGGTCTACTGGAAGCTCTCCCTCCCAATGTTAGGGGTGTTAGAACTCAATGATCTTTAAGGTCCAGCCAAATCAATCTCTGATTCTGTGATTCTAATGTTAATTCTTGCAATAGTAAAATGATAGCACAATGCTGAAATAAAATAACAATTACAGTTGATTTCTTCTCAATTGAAGTACATCTGGATATTATTAAAAGAATAAGGAAATTTGGAATAGGTAGGAAAAGCAGATTTAAAATTTTTGTGTTTGCAGTATAATGTGCCTTTTCTCCCATGGGGAGAGATGACTTTTGGAACGTACAATATTGTGGGTGCACATCTCAGCACTGATTCATAAAACAGAATTTTTACGGAATATAAGTTATTCAGAGGTTTTGTGCTTGGTCTTGATGAGCAGCCTGTGGCAGATGTTTATTCACATTGCTATCCATTAGTTTGATCACACCATCTTTCTTGGTTAAATAATCATCATGTAAGTAATTTGGACAAGATCAGTAATGTTCTATTATTTCACCTTATGAAATGGAGTCAATAAGCCATAATGCATTTTAGCCCTGTGAAATTATCAGGGTAAGTACCATTAAAAGCAGAATAATGCAAATATCCTTGATCTAGTATTTTTAAATGTTCTCTCATCTGGACATTTTTAATGAAAAATTCATATTACACCTGAGATGCACATTAACCAGAGAGACCTTTTCTAGTAAACAGGACTTCATTAGGTAGCCATCTGCTTCAGACCTTGAATGTGTGATTGTGTTTAGAAAAATGACTCTGAGAATAGCACTTTATTATGCAAGGTTTTGGATGTGTCTCTGAGTTGTATCATAAACACTTTAAAAAGTGATCAAAATAAAGGAGCTTTACTACTATTAGTTGAACACTTCTAACCATAAATTTTCTCTTGCTTACTGTATCAACACTGTTTTAAGCTATATTCTGAATGTATGATCTTTGATACAGTCTGATGTAAGCAAAAGAGATTACACCTCCATCCTAATCTAGAGTGGAGATTTTATTTCAGTATTTTGATAAAAATATTTTGATAAACAGTAAGACGTCGTATTTTAGGATGAAAAATTTTTAGCTCACAATTTTTGTACATTACCACAAATTTGCATTGTTCAGAGTATGAATAAATATTAATGACAGATATATAATATAATAAAACGTGTCTAACTGAATAAACAGTATGACAGCCATATATAGCCTGAAAGATATGCTGGTGCACCATGAAGTATTCATAAAAATACTTTAAATGGAAGCTTGGAGTAAGGGTTTTAAATTTCAGTTGATGTTCTGAGATCTTGAGACATAAAAGGATAAAAAGTTTGTGTCTTCTAAAAAGATGATTTCTTGTGAAACCAAGGATGTTCAGAAAATTTATCTACTACTGGCTCAACAAAGGCACTACCCAACCAGCATGTATCCTACCTGCTGAGCAATATTCTAAACCCACCAACTGAGATGCACTGTGGAATATAAAAAAGACCTCTGAAGAGTTGGGTAATCTCATGACATCTCAGAAAGCTGATTATGACCCTTTGCCATCAAATACAATAAGGGCATTAATTCTGTCAAGAAATGGTGCGCTGCAAAAACAACTCTGACACATATTTTGGAGAGAACAATGATTTAATCTTCTAAAGGAAAATGCTAAACCATAAGGCTTTCTAAATGCAAACTAAATTACAGAACTAAGGCCATCTTTTTTTTTTCTCAATATTTTTTCTTTTTCTTCTTCTTCTAAACCAGAAGCATTTAGGACATAAGCACAGGAATATAGGTCTAAATTTGTTAACATGTCTCCTGTAACCAATGCTGTTACATGTTTACCAAAAGTAATGGTGGAAGTCAGACTGAAATTTCACTGTAAGAGACAACTTGGCCTTTGAGTAAAAGAAGCAGATAGTCCAGCAGATAGTGATCCAATTGCCCCAAATGTTTGGACTTTCCAATTAGACACTACAGTGTCTCCTAACAGTAATTCTACACATAAACATATATACAACAGATATATACAAAGTATATGGAATGGATATGAAAAATTGAAATATTCTTACCTCTGAGATACATACAGAAGGAAATGCTTGTTACTCTGCCAGGTCATAGGGTAGCTCTGAATGTTTCAGGTGCCACCTAGTGCCCAGTTCTCACGTGTCAAAGTTCCCTTCAGGAGAAAACTGGTTTTCTTGGTGCCCTTTTATGCCACTGTCCAACAACATGTCTATGACATCCCATATCCACATCTTATGCTTTAAATTCCACTTTTAAACTCTGAGTGATTCTCAGCAGTAGAAATAATTTGATCTTTTTTTTTTCTTTATTTTTTTAAAATAAGTTGAAAAGTTCAACATACCATGAGTTCTGCCTTCATGTTAGGACACAATTTGTGAAGAAAGCCTGTAGCAGGGAAACCTTGACTAATAAGTCAGACATGAAGCATGATTGATTAGCCATGTGGTTGTATCCTCAGACTACACCTTGGTCAGTTCAGATGACCTGGAAGGTCGAAGAGAAGTTACATCCATTTTAAGGCTAGCCAGTCTCTAATTTATAATAATTTAAAGCACAGATCTTTCAGATTATCCTTTGTAACAGCTGAAGAGTCATTGCATTAAATAGAAATGCCTGTCAGTCCTCAGTGAAACTTCTATTTCTTCTTTTTTTCTTTAGGAGTCCCAGTACTTTTACATTAAATGTGCTATTATATCCTGTTCTCTAATTTCAGAAATTCTGCCATCTTGAATATAAAAACTATGCATCTTCCTAGTATTTTTTTATACCTTGGAACAAAAAATGCAACCCTAATTTCAGTAGGAAACTAGATATGCTATTACATCAAATATATAAAATTCATGACATTTATTTGACATATGTATCTGTTATTGTTTGTAAAATTTGTGTGGAGATGCTGACTATATAATACCACACAACTTGTTTGTGCTATAACATCCTCCTTCAGTGACTAAACTGATGTTTTCCAAATTCATTAGCTTTTTATATATTTAGTTATAGTAATTTCTCAGGTAGGAAGAGACAGTGAGTAACAATACAACATTTCTATTACCTAGCATAAGGTAAAATCAGATGAGGCTTTGAGGCTAAGGTGAAATGAAAAGAGGTAATACAATGAGGTAGTTGTTGCCATATTTCAGAAATTGAAAATTAAATTCTTTTACATAACTCTAAAAGACCTAGTAAGAAATATACATTGCAGAAGGATTATCAATAAAGTATAAATTTTAGGATTATTTTTACTTGAGATTGTCCTGGGGTCTGCAAGAATCTTTTGGTAATTTCAACAGCTGCCTCCAGAATACAGCCATATTAAAAAAAAACACTCAGAAATCACTGTGGTCTAAATAGAACAATCCCATTTTGACATATACGTAGGCATATGTACACAGCCTTTGCATGGCAGGCATGGCATCTGTCTGGACTTCATCCATCTGAGAAGCTGAACAGCCATCACATGTGGCAGATAGAGTATCTCAGGCTTCAAGTTACACTGACTTGGTTGAATAGTTTCTTAACAGTGTGGATGCAGCAATCTCTGTGATACTTGCAACTCGACATCCAGGACAAAACTTTATGTTGTTTCCAGTGGTCTTGCTCAGTCCATGCACTATGTGCATCTGCCTTCCAGCCATACTCAGGATTTAACTGGTGCCCTCAGCAGCTGGGCAGGAATTTTCTGCAGCTAGAGTTCTATTCAAGTGGAATTAGGTAGCGGCACGTGAACGTGGCTGCTGTTGTTAGCTTTGCTAACTGTCTGGTGTTTGCCTGCTTGCATTCCCCTCAGGTAGCACTTCAGAAGTGTGTCGGACGGGGAAATATCAGATTTAACCATATCTACTGAAGATGACATGTAGTCATCTTTCTGTTGGTTTCACTTGGTTCCAGGTTACGCTGCCCTGTGGTTAAATTAGTGACTGCCATTATTTTTTTTTTGCACGGTCCTTCAGCTCTAGTGCTCTAGTGCTGTTCTGCAGCTGATTTAAGCAGATATCCTGAACACTATTGCATGTGAAGGGAATACATTGCAAACCCTGGCCATTTTTCATATTCTCTGTATTAATGTGAGTACAGTATTGTAATTATCCCTTGTTTCCCTCACATATCCCAGAGGTTCTTTTTCTGTACTTCTCACTGTTCCCTTGCTTGTAGAAGAATTATGTTAATGCAGTTCTAATTTAATGCTGAAACAAGTTTGTTGCTATTAAAATATCATATGACTTAATGCTATAAATAGAAACATTCTTGTCTTACTGGCAAGGAAGACAAATCCAGTGATTATTTCAATGTACTTAGAAACAAAATCAAATTCAGAATAAAAAGTCTACATTGAAAGATCCCTCAAGACAGGGTCCTCTGTCATTTTTTTGACATGAAAATAATCTCAAAGGGAAGAAAAAACCAAAATTTTGTCATTCATTAAAAAATAGGTAGGAAACTGCAATGTAATTAGCTGTATTATCTTTAGTCAACAGTAGAGACCCTCAGTGAGGTTACTATTGCAGATATATTAATCAAGAAAGAGCAATTAGAACAGGAAAAAAATATTCTTTCCTTTTGGCAAAATGTCATGGTTTGGTGCTGGCCCAATGCCAGTGCCCTCATGAAAATTGTATTTTCTTTAACTAACTGCTGTGAGATGTGACCAGGAACAGAGCAGAGCAGGCTTAAACTTAGAAAAAGAGAAAAATAACAAACTTTATTAAACTACAAACTAAAATCAGAAACACACAGGAAACAGAATGAACACCTTTTAAACCATTCCTCCTCCTCCCACCCAAATTCACCAAAGCACAGTGAGACAAAAATCTTGGAGTCCTGATCAAGTTACCAACACTCACATAATCAATTCTCAGTCCATCAGGGGAGAGAGGAGTCTCTCTTGTACCACAGTCCTCCCCACGAAACAGGGTTGAAACTCCCCATGTTTCCATGCCACACATGGCACCGCCCGGAGAAACTCTGCCATGGTGACATGCTCCTTCCATGTACAGTGCTCTCACCACCGTCCATGGACCGAAACTGCT
>VZSE01014922.1:1145034-1307791 GCA_013398275.1 Promerops cafer | reverse complement strand
AAAATGTCAAAAAAAAAAAAAAAAAAAAAAAAACAGAAAAAAACAGGCAAATATTTCTGACTTAAAATCTGATTAAAAAGCAACTAAATTTGACATTTCCATGTCTGGTTCTGATTAGTTTCCCCCTCAGTGAATGCTGGCAAAGAGAGTCTAAATTTCTGCTAGCCTTGTTTCTTGAAAAAATTGTCAGAAATAAATTATATTTAAATATAATCTATTCATTATCTTTAATACATTAATATTAATATACAAATTATATATTATAAATGTATAATATATAATATTTAATATATTTAGTTTAAATTATATTTAATTTTAATATCTTATTAATTAGTATCAAAAGGGGCTGAATGCCTGCTAATTAAAGCCTTGAAAGGAGTGGGTTCACTCCTGCTAAACAGAACTCTCCCAGATACATTTTGCCCACAGCTTTTTAACAGAATTTACATTGGCATTAATAAGAATTAATTCAATAGAAACTTATTGAACAGCATTGAAGGATATTTTAAGCTTCAGGTTTTAACATTATGTTAAAAAAAAAAAAAAGAGGACAAATATGTTCATACATACCTTGTTTACAAAATTAAATCTAGGACAAAGAAAATTCCTGCTTGGAGAGAGATTGAAACAATTGGGGCAGCTTGCTTTGAAAAGGAGATGAGAAATAATACACAAAAATGAAAAAAAGTGGGAAAGTGTAAAAAATTCAATTATGCTTATTTTCAGACTACATGAACAAGGAGAAGTTCAACCAAACTACAAGACAGCAAATTTTAAAGGAAATACTTTTCCACCCTTCATATCATTAGTGATTATCAAAATGTCACTGAAGTCAAAAATCTATGCAGAGCTGAATAAGAATTAAAATCTAGTTTGGCAATTCTTGTGTTCTCTGACAGATGACAATTTTAGGGTAACAATCCGTAGCTTTAAATGTCAGGGAGTTGGTAGTACAGTGTCACATTCAGTTTGAAAATAGATACTACCTATCAAAGAAGACAAATGCAGTTACTTGGTAAATTATCTCCCTCTTGTCCCCAAATAAGGCACTTGTAGATGTTCAAAATGAAAATACTCACAGAATAAATTAATATACTTAGATGTGTATAATTTTTTTTTTCTACTTTCTTATCTAGAATCAGGAACAAAATGGCTTGAAAGGTTAGAAGTAGTAACATACTCCCAGGCCACTTTCATAAAGTTGAAATGTTAATGAAAAATGCCAAGAATTCCTTTTAGATGAGTCATATAGTATTGCAAGTAGAAAATTAGTTTTATTTTAGAAGGAGGATGATTTTTAATTAGTGCTTTAAAATATAATGTAATTTCACACGAATAAATTGCCTTCTGTGGTTAATTCTTGGTGAGACAGCAGTAAAAGTAAAGGAAGCAATTTTAGGTAGTGACATTGCTAATCTTCACATTTTTTATTTCAAAGGACATGGAATCTTTCTGCAACCTTTTTACAAAGCCCTAAGAGATACAGGCTTCTGAAAGACTTCATCTCCTGGGAGAAGTTGAAAATGAAAACACTGTGTACAGGCTGAGTTTTCAAGTTAATATAATATGATTCATATGATAACCAAAATCCACAGGATGATATCCTTACATTCATTTTGACATTCTGTGATGATAAATAAGAAATTGAATAACCTTGAAAACTGTTAGAGGATTTAAAAGAAATTCTTTTGCACAAATATGCAGGAGTAGCTGTAGCATTGCCTTCTTTGTAGAGCTTGCAAGCAGATTTGAGGGCAGAGGAGTGTTGTTTCAGCACAGAACACTTCAGTAAAGCAATGGTTTAGAATATCAGTTCTTTAGGTGAGCTTTGAAGTGACCAAGGTGTGATAGGCTACTTTCTTACTTCTGTGTTGTGTCATTGTGCAAGGAAATAAAAGTCAAATCCAAACCCACAGTTTATGATGTAAGAGAAAGCAGAAAATAGCAGCAATGACATCAGCAACTAATATGCATATTTAGCATATTCACATCAAAACATGATTGGTAAATAAAATCTTGCAAATTAACTCATTGTTAGCATATATTTTATATGTTGTGTTTATATATGTATGGACTGTATAGTCTATAGACTATACATAATGTTTACATATGTATAGTGTTTATATTATGTAGTGGATTCTGCCTTTTAATAACTGTTACATAGTTTTGTTTCATGGCTGGTATCAGAAATCTAGTAGTATATCCTAGTTCTTGTTAGTTCTGGGCATTGAGGTTTGAGAATGTAATGAATGTTGGGAGACATACTGATGGTTTTAATAGGCATTTATATCTTTTTTCTTTAACAGAAACCTGTAACAGCCTAGATATTTAAATATGTAGTACATACACTCATGAGCACATCAGGGCTACTGAAGAATGTTTTAGTCATGTGGAATTCAGGAAAAGAAATTAAAACAATACATACATAACCCTCTCTTCTTCCATAATTTTACTTTTTTAGATTAGGGGAATTTGGTATGAATCCAAATACAGTTTTACCTGTTTTGCCTCTCCCCCATTAGCATTAGGCCGGTAAGTATACTTGGCACAAACTTTGAAGAGCTCAGGATGAGATTATGAAACATCTTTTGTTCACACTTGCACAAAATCTGTTTTAATGTCCATTAACGAAAGGACTTGGGTAGTAAATGACTGCAAATGTTGTAATCGAGCTATTTATGATGCTGAAACACCAGTCAAAAGGGTATACAGCTGACGTGTGGGTACCAGCTACTGAAACTGAACTCGAATTAACGGCCTCAGAGATGAGACTAAGAGCGGCCAAGAGTCATTTTGGATTCTCAGTGGTTTAGAGCTCGGTATTATAGAAGAAGTTATCAGACCTGTGGTATTTCACGTGATTAAATTAACTAATTCTTTGCTCAGAAATCAGTCACCCACAGTATCTCATCCATTTTCCTCATTATCTAAAATCTATTAAATCATTAAACAGCTTCCTGATCCTGCTCAGGCTTATGCTTGTTAAAATTTTCTCTTGTCTAAATTTTTCTTCCAAATTTTGTTCAATTTGAATCTGATGTTCTTTCATGTTTATATTTTATTGTTTTGCATTTATATAACTTGAAAGTCAGAAATATATCAAGTTGCTTTGTTTCCTGTTCTTATGTAATGATTCATTTTGTGTCAATTTAATAAAAAATTTCATGAATATATTGATAGCTGGAGCTTAAGGAAAACCTCATGCTTATTTTCATCTGCCTTTGGATATGAGGGTGTTTAAGCAAATGTTAAATACTCTAAGTCAGCAATGGATTTTCAGTGCTGAGAGTTGTATAATATCCATGAAAACACACTATCTGTCCAAAGATGCCTTAATTTGTGTTCTATATTCTTAAGCAAAAGGAAGCATTTATTTATAACAACATTTTAAGTATAAAAATATTTTAAGCCACAAATATGTATCTTTTCCAGAATTACAGAGTAGTTCCTGTGGCAATCCAGGAGTTCCACCAAAGGGTATTTTGTATGGTACAAGATTTGATGTTGGTGACAAAATCCGATACAGCTGTGTAACTGGGTATATTTTGGATGGACACCCACAGCTTACTTGCATAGCCAACTCTGTCAATACAGCATCGTGGGACTTCCCTGTTCCTATCTGTAGAGGTAAGACAAATCCTACAGTAATGTTCATGAATATATACATTAGTATTAACAAATTTTAATCTCTGTATTAATAATTAAGTTTTAAACTATGATTAAAGAATATTTTGAATATTTTGATTTCTTGGTCACATACAGGATGTATCTCAGCATATATACCTACTTATTTTTAGGTCAATATTCTACTAAAATTACAGTTGACATTTATTTTAAAATATATGTTATGTAATAAGAACTAGAAAGCTAGTAATAAGTAGAATATAAAGGTCTGTGTACAACATACTTGCAACTATGGGAATGTAGATTTGGAATCTGTTAGTGCTTCCTAAGAACTGACTTTTTGTCTAGTAGTAACTTGGCTATTGAGCAAACAGGAATATGAAACTGCCAAAACAATTGAGTTACAGGGTCTTACCTCATTGTCAGTCAGGTTTGATTATCTTAAGATTTCTGTATAGGATATCCCTTGTATTCTAACAAATATTGTAGGTCAAATCCTTTTCCCTTGCTCGTATTTAAAAATATAGCAGTAGTAGGGAACCCTGTATTATGGGTAAATCTTATGTTCTGAGAGAAATATTTTTGAAGATAAATAATGTTTGCAGAGCAGCAAAAGGACGTTATGCTGATAAAATGAAGTCACTATCACTGCTATACACAACCAAAGACAATGTGTCAGGTAACCTTGGGATCAGTTTCTAGATTCACAGGTTAATTTTACAAAATATAACCTTTATATTTGTCTAAAAACATTGATGAAGTATTGCAGAGGCTACAAAAACATTCCAGCTGAAATTACCATTCTAATAAATACAGATTGGTTAAAACATGGTTAATCAGCAGAGCAAAAAAAATTAATTATGCATGAGAGAAGTGTGTCATTGGAAATACTGTACTTTCATTTCCTGTTCCTGGCTTAGAGCTGTTTAATACATTTATCTATGGTCTTGAAAAAATTACAAACTTATTTTTAATAATACTATTATCCAGTAAAAATATTTATAACTTCTGAATCTCCCACTCCTACTTCCGAGAAAAATGCTAGCTAATAATGAAGGCGATATAAAATCAAGGCATATATCCAAATCTTGTTTCTGGAGATGAGAATGTGAAAGATATGATGAGAATATGTTAACTTGCAGAAGGTTTACATTTGTAACAAAATCGAAGTCTAATGGGTTCCATTGCTCAAATTCTCAATCTGTCAATTTTGAAATGAATGGCATAAAAAATTGTGTTCTTGAATGAGTTACACATTCTTCTTTTTGATACAACATTTTCAGGAGATCTTTGGATATATTTTGGTTTTGCTCCAAGGGGAAATGAAAATATACTGTGTAAATTTGAACTGGCATGATAAACTCCCAACGTAGCCCTGTGGTTAGACATTACTAGTTTGTAAGAAGAAGACTACTACATGAGAATATGAAACCCATTTTTTTAAACTCATAATTAGAGAGGTCATTATCTGCACAGTGTCATTTCTTAAGGCAAAATAAAGTTAACAAATTGGACAGAATTCAGAAAAAGAGGAAAAAAGTTCGGTTATGTTTCAAAACTGTCATTTCGTCTAGAGACTGAAGGGCTCAAACTTTTCTGTGTATGTGAAAGAAGATTAAGACAACGGCTTGATTTACTGCAGAAACTCATGCAGAAGGAAAACTTTTTTTTTTGAGAAGATAATTCTTTAATCAATAGCAGTGAGGAATTTAAGGGGTAAAAGTCTGATGAACAAAAATAAAAAAAAAACAAAACTCAAGGTACATATTTTAATAGTGGTGGTTACAAATTACTGAAACATAACCTAAGAATGTGACAGATTCTTGATTTAAGTCTTAACATAATGGCTTAAAGTCTTAATGTACAAATTGCTGTTAAGGTATTTTTGGGTGATGTCCAATAAAAGAAAAATTACCAATTATTTTCAAGAGTTCCTTCTATGAGTCGATGTTTTATATCAGAAACATCTACCTTTATATATAAAATGGACCCTTGTGATTCCATTCAAATGAATGTCTCCTAATTTTGCCTAATACAATTATCCAACACAGAATCCTGCCAAAGGTTGCTAAAGATGATTATGGACTAATGAGCTTCTTATCTCTTTCTCACTGTTTGCCATGGAGACTCTGATTAAACATTCATCCTTAAAGATTTCCTGCGATAAATGTCTTATTGTTCCCTACCAATGGTCATTACATCTAACACAGAGGATTCTAACACAAGCAAGAAAACCCCCAGGAACAGAACAAAAGTATCTTTTTTTAATATTAACTTGAGGGTTTTTTGTTTGCTTGTTTTTACATTTCAGAAAAAAATTGAATTTGAGGCACACTTAGAAGTCAGCAGACGTAAGATCATAGATGTGTGTGGACCAGCTATGTCTAAATATCATTCTCATCTGCCTCTCATAATTCAGAACAAATAAATTTGAGGGGTTTTTTCCTTCTTATTTTAGATAATTTCTCTTACACTGCCTTCACTTTAAAGGAAGAGATGAGGAAGAGGTCATGCTTGTACTTTAGCAATGTGAATATTATGGACTGATGTTTCAAAATGGGGAATTTCATTGAAAACAACAGCGTTCTGTAATGTCACAAGCATATATACAGGACACCTTACTAAATGCTTTAATTTTTATTTGTTAAATTATACCAATATTTGCATTTTTAAAAATTATATATTTTTTGGGCCAGATTTTATTCATGAAGAAAAGAGTTATTCCTCAAATAGGTTCTTTTCCTTTATTTGTCTCCATAGGATTTTATTGAAAAATCAGCAGATATATTTAATGATTGCTTTATTTCATATCCTCTTTCTAACTGAACATTGTTTGAATGCACCGAGATTTTCACCTGCATGTTTTGGTATTCATTAAAATGCTGTTACTATATTAGATTTATTAAAAGTGAAAAAAATACCCTAATTATAAAAAAGCTAAATTGTATTTCTTTTTTCTGGTCAACTATGTGGTGGAGTTGCTCTCTATATGAGACAACACTTGAAACGTACCGACATCTGCCTTGGGGTGGATGACAAGTGAGTTGAGAGTTTATGGGCTCAGATCAAAGAGCAGATTAATAAAGGTGACACAGCTGTGGGTACTTACTACGGGCTGCCTGCTCAGGTGAAGGAGGAGGATGAGGCTTTCTCCAGGCAGCTTGAAGCAGCCTCAAAGTCACAGGTACTGGTTCTTGTGAGGGACTTTATCTACCCTGACATCTGCTGGAGAAGCAACACAGCAAAGTATAGTCTACTGGGCTCCTTTGAAAACATTGATGACAATTTCCTGTCACAGGTAGTAGAGGACCCCACAGGGAATGGTGAGCTGCTCAACCTCATATTAACAGCATCNACGGGCTGCCTGCTCAGGTGAAGGAGGAGGATGAGGCTTTCTCCAGGCAGCTTGAAGCAGCCTCAAAGTCACAGGTACTGGTTCTTGTGAGGGACTTTATCTACCCTGACATCTGCTGGAGAAGCAACACAGCAAAGTATAGTCTACTGGGCTCCTTTGAAAACATTGATGACAATTTCCTGTCACAGGTAGTAGAGGACCCCACAGGGAATGGTGAGCTGCTCAACCTCATATTAACAACATCTCCTTTTTGGAGATGTGAAGGTTGGGGGTAGCCTTGGCTGCAGTGACCATGAAAATTTGGAGCTACATATCAGGAAAGGAGGAAGCAGGGCAGCGAGTAAGACTACAACCATGGACTTCAGGAGACCTGGTATGAAGCACTTTAGGGATGTTCTTGGAAGAATCCCATAGAAACAGGCCCTGCAGGGAAGAGGGGTCCAAGAGAGCTAGTTGATATCCAAAGACGACTTCCTGCAGAACCAATAATGATCCATATCAATGTGCAAGAAATCAGGCAAAGGGGGAGAGAGACCTGCATGAATGAACAAAGAACTCCTGTCATCATTACTCAAGCATAAGCAGGGAATACACAGGAGTTAGAAGCAGCATCAAACCACAAGAACTGAATATAGAGAGATTGTCAGAGTGAGCAGAAATGAGACCAAAGCCCATCTGCAATTAAATCTGGCCAAGGATGTCAAGGACAAGAAGGGCTTCTTAAAACACATCAATAACAGAAGAAAAACAAAAGGATAATGTGGGCCCATTAGTAAATGGAGGGTGACCCTGGTAACAGTGGACACAGAGAAGGCAGAGTTATCAAATGCATTCTTTGCATCAATCTTCACTGACATGATCAGCCCTCAGGGTTCTGTGACACAGACCAGGGTAAGGGAGTCTTGGAAGGAAGGCTTTTTCTTGGTGAAGGAGGTTTGGGTTAGATAACACCTAAGCAAACTTGACATCCACAGGTCCATGGGCTCTGGCAGGATGCGTCCATGAGAGAGCTTCTGGACACCACAGCGAGGTCACTCACTGTGTCACTCACAGTCATCTTTGCAAGGTCGTGGCAATCAGGAGAGGTGCCTGGGGACTGGAAAAAAGCAAATCTCACCCTGGTCTTCAAAAAGGGCAAGAAGGAAGACACGGGGAAGTATTGGCCAGTCAGCCTCACTTCAATCCCTGGAAAGGTGATGGAGCACCCCATTCTGAAGGCCATCTGTATCCATATGGATGACAAGAAGGCAACCAGAAGTATTTAGCATGGACTCGCTAAAGGTGAATCAGGCTTGACCAAACAGATTGCCTTCTGCAATGAAACAACTACTTGGATCAATGTGGGAAGAGCAGTGGATACTACCTTGGCTTCAGCAAGGCTTTTGATGCTGTCTCTAGCAAAATCCTGATAGACAAAATCAGGAACTGTTGACTGGATGAGTAGACAGAGGTCGATTAAAATCTGGCTGAATAGGAGGGTTGTAATCAGGGGCACGAGGTCTAGTTGGAGGTTGGTCACTAGCAGTGTCCTCCAAGGCTCCATACTGGGCCCAGTATTGTTTAACTTATTCATTAATGACTTGAATGAAAGGGCAGATACCTCCTCAGCAGGTTCACTGATGACACAAAGTTGGGAGGAGTGGCCAATACCTGAGTGCTGTGAGACCTTCAGAAAGGCCTTGAGAGGCTGGAAAGATGGACAGGGAAGAACTGTCTGAAATTCAACAAAGTCAGGTGCAGAGTCTTGCACCTGGGGAAGAATAAGCCAATGGACCAGCAGAGGCTGGGAGGTGATCTGGAAAGCAGCTCTGTGGAGAAAGACCTGGGGGTTCTGGTGGATGCAATCCTCTGCCATGTGCTCTAGCTGACCCTGCTTGAGCAGCANACATCTGCCTTGGGGTGGATGACAAGTGAGTTGAGAGTTTATGGGCTCAGATCAAAGAGCAGATTAATAAAGGTGACACAGCTGTGGGTACTTACTACGGGCTGCCTGCTCAGGTGAAGGAGGAGGATGAGGCTTTCTCCAGGCAGCTTGAAGCAGCCTCAAAGTCACAGGTACTGGTTCTTGTGAGGGACTTTATCTACCCTGACATCTGCTGGAGAAGCAACACAGCAAAGTATAGTCTACTGGGCTCCTTTGAAAACATTGATGACAATTTCCTGTCACAGGTAGTAGAGGACCCCACAGGGAATGGTGAGCTGCTCAACCTCATATTAACAGCATCTCCTTTTTGGAGATGTGACGGTTGGGGTAGCCTTGGCTGCAGTGACCATGAAAATTTGGAGCTACATATCAGGAAAGGAGGAAGCAGGGCAGCGAGTAAGACTACAACCATGGACTTCAGGAGACCTGGTATGAAGCACTTTAGGGATGTTCTTGGAAGAATCCCATAGAAACAGGCCCTGCAGGGAAGAGGGGTCCAAGAGAGCTAGTTGATATCCAAAGACGACTTCCTGCAGAACCAATAATGATCCATATCAATGTGCAAGAAATCAGGCAAAGGGGGAGAGAGACCTGCATGAATGAACAAAGAACTCCTGTCATCATTACTCAAGCATAAGCAGGGAATACACAGGAGTTAGAAGCAGCATCAAACCACAAGAACTGAATATAGAGAGATTGTCAGAGTGAGCAGAAATGAGACCAAAGCCCATCTGCAATTAAATCTGGCCAAGGATGTCAAGGACAAGAAGGGCTTCTTAAAACACATCAATAACAGAAGAAAAACAAAAGGATAATGTGGGCCCATTAGTAAATGGAGGGTGACCCTGGTAACAGTGGACACAGAGAAGGCAGAGTTATCAAATGCATTCTTTGCATCAATCTTCACTGACATGATCAGCCCTCAGGGTTCTGTGACACAGACCAGGGTAAGGGAGTCTTGGAAGGAAGGCTTTTTCTTGGTGAAGGAGGTTTGGGTTAGATAACACCTAAGCAAACTTGACATCCACAGGTCCATGGGCTCTGGCAGGATGCGTCCATGAGAGAGCTTCTGGACACCACAGCGAGGTCACTCACTGTGTCACTCACAGTCATCTTTGCAAGGTCGTGGCAATCAGGAGAGGTGCCTGGGGACTGGAAAAAAGCAAATCTCACCCTGGTCTTCAAAAAGGGCAAGAAGGAAGACACGGGGAAGTATTGGCCAGTCAGCCTCACTTCAATCCCTGGAAAGGTGATGGAGCACCCCATTCTGAAGGCCATCTGTATCCATATGGATGACAAGAAGGCAACCAGAAGTATTTAGCATGGACTCGCTAAAGGTGAATCAGGCTTGACCAAACAGATTGCCTTCTGCAATGAAACAACTACTTGGATCAATGTGGGAAGAGCAGTGGATACTACCTTGGCTTCAGCAAGGCTTTTGATGCTGTCTCTAGCAAAATCCTGATAGACAAAATCAGGAACTGTTGACTGGATGAGTAGACAGAGGTCGATTAAAATCTGGCTGAATAGGAGGGTTGTAATCAGGGGCACGAGGTCTAGTTGGAGGTTGGTCACTAGCAGTGTCCTCCAAGGCTCCATACTGGGCCCAGTATTGTTTAACTTATTCATTAATGACTTGAATGAAAGGGCAGATACCTCCTCAGCAGGTTCACTGATGACACAAAGTTGGGAGGAGTGGCCAATACCTGAGTGCTGTGAGACCTTCAGAAAGGCCTTGAGAGGCTGGAAAGATGGACAGGGAAGAACTGTCTGAAATTCAACAAAGTCAGGTGCAGAGTCTTGCACCTGGGGAAGAATAAGCCAATGGACCAGCAGAGGCTGGGAGCTGATCTGGAAAGCAGCTCTGTGGAGAAAGACCTGGGGGTCCTGGTGAATGCAATCCTCTGCCATGTGCTCTAGCTGACCCTGCTTGAGCAGCAAGTTTGGACCAGATCACCCACTGCGTCGCCTTCCAAACCTACTGGTTCTGTGATCCTTTGAATTATACTGTGCACAATCCATGACTTGTTTTTAAATAAAGCCTTCTCTCCTGAAAAATTAATTTTGATAAGGTTGTTTTTAATCATGAAATGTGACAGATGCTTAATTATATCACCTATTTCTGAGCTAGTGTTGCAGCTTGCAGTTTCTCCATAATGCAGTGAGCTAGAAACAATTTTCTGAGGGTGATAAATAATGCTACATTTATATATATTTTCATTCTATAAAGGTTATAAAAATTAGACACTTTCATAATCAAGGAAGTATTCTGACTTTGTCTTCTAAAAATTTCATATTCCATCCTAAAATGAGTGTTGTAAGAATCTCCATTCTAAAATCTATTTTTTTTAGAATTCAGAAATTTCAAGTGCAGAATAAAGTTGTATTTGTATTCCTAGATGTTCTAATAAAATTATTTTCACTATTTCCTTTACATATAGATACAAAATATTTGCCAGTATAAAAATTCTGTTTGTATTTTCAACGAGAGACTTTGTTTTTCTACTTGTCTAAATGAACATGTATTTCGATCAGAAAAGTGCACAACCCACTGACTAGCTTCATTTTTTCTATTGAAAAAATGCATTTCTGCTTTTTTAACTGTTTATCTGGGAGGACATTAAGTTATGTCTTGCATATATTGTCATGACAGGTAAAAGGCTGATGAGGTTCATACTAAATTCCAAGTCTGGGAATTCTGTAACTCCCCTGAAATATATATGTATGTATATACTTATAAAGATATGTTTCTTTTTACCAATCTGTATAGATGTATACTTAATTTCTTCTTCTTCTTCAGTGGATTTATTCCAAATGAACTGAATTGAGACACTTATAAGCTCTTATTTTTAAAAGTGATCTAACATGTGTCAAAATTTAATTAGAATATTAAGCTCACCTTTTAAATATTTTGCCATTTCCTCTATGCAGAACCCACTGGACTGAAAAATTTGTTAATTGCAAGTCACTGGTATAATNTTGGATCAATGTGGGAAGAGCAGTGGATACTACCTTGGCTTCAGCAAGGCTTTTGATGCTGTCTCTAGCAAAATCCTGATAGACAAAATCAGGAACTGTTGACTGGATGAGTAGACAGAGGTCGATTAAAATCTGGCTGAATAGGAGGGTTGTAATCAGGGGCACGAGGTCTAGTTGGAGGTTGGTCACTAGCAGTGTCCTCCAAGGCTCCATACTGGGCCCAGTATTGTTTAACTTATTCATTAATGACTTGAATGAAAGGGCAGATACCTCCTCAGCAGGTTCACTGATGACACAAAGTTGGGAGGAGTGGCCAATACCTGAGTGCTGTGAGACCTTCAGAAAGGCCTTGAGAGGCTGGAAAGATGGACAGGGAAGAACTGTCTGAAATTCAACAAAGTCAGGTGCAGAGTCTTGCACCTGGGGAAGAATAAGCCAATGGACCAGCAGAGGCTGGGAGGTGATCTGGAAAGCAGCTCTGTGGAGAAAGACCTGGGGGTTCTGGTGGATGCAATCCTCTGCCATGTGCTCTAGCTGACCCTGCTTGAGCAGCAAGTTTGGACCAGATCACCCACTGCGTCGCCTTCCAAACCTACTGGTTCTGTGATCCTTTGAATTATACTGTGCACAATCCATGACTTGTTTTTAAATAAAGCCTTCTCTCCTGAAAAATTAATTTTGATAAGGTTGTTTTTAATCATGAAATGTGACAGATGCTTAATTATATCACCTATTTCTGAGCTAGTGTTGCAGCTTGCAGTTTCTCCATAATGCAGTGAGCTAGAAACAATTTTCTGAGGGTGATAAATAATGCTACATTTATATATATTTTCATTCTATAAAGGTTATAAAAATTAGACACTTTCATAATCAAGGAAGTATTCTGACTTTGTCTTCTAAAAATTTCATATTCCATCCTAAAATGAGTGTTGTAAGAATCTCCATTCTAAAATCTATTTTTTTTAGAATTCAGAAATTTCAAGTGCAGAATAAAGTTGTATTTGTATTCCTAGATGTTCTAATAAAATTATTTTCACTATTTCCTTTACATATAGATACAAAATATTTGCCAGTATAAAAATTCTGTTTGTATTTTCAACGAGAGACTTTGTTTTTCTACTTGTCTAAATGAACATGTATTTCGATCAGAAAAGTGCACAACCCACTGACTAGCTTCATTTTTTCTATTGAAAAAATGCATTTCTGCTTTTTTAACTGTTTATCTGGGAGGACATTAAGTTATGTCTTGCATATATTGTCATGACAGGTAAAAGGCTGATGAGGTTCATACTAAATTCCAAGTCTGGGAATTCTGTAACTCCCCTGAAATATATATGTATGTATATACTTATAAAGATATGTTTCTTTTTACCAATCTGTATAGATGTATACTTAATTTCTTCTTCTTCTTCAGTGGATTTATTCCAAATGAACTGAATTGAGACACTTATAAGCTCTTATTTTTAAAAGTGATCTAACATGTGTCAAAATTTAATTAGAATATTAAGCTCACCTTTTAAATATTTTGCCATTTCCTCTATGCAGAACCCACTGGACTGAAAAATTTGTTAATTGCAAGTCACTGGTATAATTGTTTAAGTACACAGATATATGACTATACATATTTCAACTCCATGAGGTAAGTTTTAGGTCAGATACAACAGAGAGTAGCTTCAAATTAAATTAAAATGTCTTGTGGACCTTCCAATACACTTTAATGGTTGTATTTGTTTATATATGGCATAGGATAGTATGGAATTTTGAAAAGAAAACAACTAAAATGAAACTTCACATAATTACCAAGAAATAAGCATATAGCAGTGTAAGCATTTCACAGTCAGATATATTTGGCTGCAGATGGATTTATGGTTTTATGAAACCATGTCAAATAGAACCTAGTAATATAAGCAGTAAAATAAGATGACTGCCTTTGCATCTTTGTTATAAGCTGGTCTTTGTAGGCTGGGGAAAGAACAAAGCAGGATATAAAGTCAAAGTACTGCACTTGATGCCATGTAATGCATTAACTACTGGAACTGACAGAATACACAGAGGAAAATAGGGTGCACTAACTTAAAAGCAGGAATAAATTACATCTCACAGGGAATGAGCAGTTTTCTGCCTGAAGCTAGTTCTTATATACAAATAGTTATTCTTGCTTATTCTTGGGAAAAGCTCCAGTATAGTTGTGTGAGTCTGGATAAGAAACATGTTGGATTATTTGAGAAAATTGAAAAGAAAACAAAAAAATATTTTCTAGAATGATATATTTATACATAAGCAATTATATATGAGCAATTTTTCAGAGTTTGATCCTTTTTGGGACATAACTAATCAGTGGCTTAGAATGGCTAACACTCTTATGGTTGGTATTTAAAAAAATATAAATGCCAATGCTGCTCCCTAGAATTAGAGACATTAACTAAGATTCTTTGGGGGGTGGAAATTATGAAAAAGATCTACTATTTTATTGAAATAATAGAATAATGGTTGAGTGTTTCCACCATGCTGTGTGCTTTCAAGCAGGGCAGAGAAGATCTGCAAAATAATACCCAGAATGACTTTTTGAATAATGAAATATACAATACCTTTTGTTGCTTTGAATTTTTACAATAAAAGAGCTTTTTAAGTTCTTTATTTTAGCCATCTTTAAAATGTATAATTTTTTATACCCATAGAATCAAACTTTTCCATTTATGAAAAGCATTGAAATTGCTCTCTACCATACCTTACTACACTTGTATTTTCTCGTTATATTAGTGTTATTCTCAGGATAGTACCTGATACTCGCTATCAGGGACATTTAACATAAATGCAGTCTGCTTGTGTGAAAAAAAATACCTGAGTCTGAAGAATAGCAAATCCCCATGTGAATTTTATTGTGTGACCAGAACCATGGATTTCTTATCATTGTAAATAGTGGTAAAACTTTGCTGAATTATGTGAAGCTATTTTAAGTTGTTATTGATGTGTTGTAAATCAGGAAATTAGTACAGAAATAGAAATGCTTACCATATTAGAATTACCATATATTCCTAACACTAATGCTAAAATATACTAGTTTTACTGTATTAGTAATAAAAACAATATTAGCATTGCTGATATATATATAGTGTATGCATTCCTAACTCATTGAAAATATACCATCAATAATAATGACCTAACACTGTATTTGCTACTTGAGCAGGCAACACTATTCACGAGAGTTCCAGTTGGGTTTAATACAATCAATTCATGTCTAGACCTTGTGCTTCTTCGTTTATGATAATGGTGGTCAAATAACGAAGTTCTTAGGATGGATGGAGAACTGCTCCCATGTGAAAATTTATGGCATGTGCTACTGTAGTAGCAATGATACTTGAAAAAAAAATTACAAATTTTCAGAAAGTAATCTAACTATGGAAACTTTTCTAACAGAAAATAATTTGTTTTTATTAGCTTCATTTTTTAATCAGGATTCACATTTTCAAAGCTTTGAATATCTTAAAATGTCTTTCTTTCTTTCTTTCTTTCTTTCTTTCTTTCTTTCTTTCTTTCTTTCTTTCTTTCTTTCTTTCTTTCTTTCTTTCCTTTTTTTCCTTTTTTTCTTTAAAAATATATACGTCCACATCAGAATATTAATGAGAACATCAGAGTCATACTTCCATTTGGTTTACATCGTTTGGCTTTGCCCATTTTTATGTGATTTCGGTAATTCCTATCAGTAGAGAAGGGAGCTCTCCTAAGATCCATTATAAACTTATATTAGCAGTGGACTAACCCTCTGAGGTGGTGTGATATGGTCCAGAATGAAAAGGTATATGCATCAGAGTAATTTAAACTCATCAGTGCGGTAACCGTGTTAATTTGGAAAACAGGCCTCTTACACTGCATCTCCAAACAGTATACAGAGGACTGGGGAAAGAAGCAGAAATTAACTCTTTCTAAATAAATTAAATTCTGGTTAAAGAAGAAAGAAAGTATATGTAATTATTCCAGGAAGGGAACGTTTGGAGAAGTTGTAGTCCATACCAAAGTAAGGAAAAGACAGACATAGCAATACCTTATCTTGCTACTTTTCACAGAAAAAGTACCAATAAGATCAAATTTAATTACAAAAGATTGTTGTAACAATTGATAAAGGCAATAAAGAGGAAAAAAAGAAAGATCAGATTTTAAATTCAAGAAATCTAACCCATTATTGAACACAGTAAAACTTCTTGAATACTAAAATCTTCAATCCCACCATTTTAAAGGTGGGAATTAGGACTTACACAAGTGGGTGGAAGTTAGTTGGGTGGTTTATGAAAAGCTTGAAACACTGTTTTTATCTCCTATTTTCTTATTTTTTTTCTAAATGAAGGAAAAAGAACATAGAAGTTGTGCTAATTGTTAATGTTATCATATGCTATTGCAATTATGTTGCGAAATTTTCACTGAGGACAAATAACAGTGAGAATTATACCTTAAACTGAAGGGGGTGAAGATTACTCTGAGTAATCAAGATGAGTGAATAGGAAGAAGGAACATGGAAAAGTAAAATATTGGTTTAGCATGACATTTATCGTCAAAGCACAATACTAGAATTGTCAGTTACAACAAAGACTCAGTCTTTCACATCTGATTTAAAACTAATTTCTTTACTTGTTAGAAACACCTAAGGACTATTCTAAGAGGATGGGTATTAAATATATAACTAGCTTAATCTCAGTTTGGGCTAGTAAATTCTGCTTTTGCAAGGTAATTGTTTCCCTTTAACATCCTTCTGTTCTTTTATGGTTAATTTTCTGTACAGCATTCTTGGATAAATCCTTCATAGTTATCAATTAGAAGAAATAATATTTGTAAAATAATTTGAGATACTTTGAAAGTAATTACTGTAAATCCCAGGTTCATTAACTCAATTTACTAAGCTGCTTAATCTAAAACCTTTGGCTGCCATAGGCTTCTAAACAGACTAGTATATTTTCCTAACATTATTGAAATTATGGCTTGATAAATCTTTCAATATTTTTCAGTTTCTGCCTAAAATGAGAATTTACCTGGATATAAATGGAAATTGTGAAAATATTGTTCAGTATTTTGATATCACTTTGCAAATCCTGATTTATAACTCAGTTGTAACTACATCTGGAAGGCAGAACTCATAGCAAATTAGTTTTCTGAGGAGTATTTAAAGCCCTTCAAATATTTCCTCAAGAGAATAACTGATTGACTGTAGTGTTTTTTGCAGGTGAAAGATTTCATTGCTAAAATTCTAGCATGACATTTTAGCATTCTTCAAGGCTACATCTGTCTAAGACTGCATCTTTCTTAGCCTAAAGATTGATTCACCTATGGGTAAAAGTTCTCTTTGCACTACATCAAGTTAATTCTGGGTTCTTTTAAGGCAAATTGAGAGTAGGTCATAAACTTTAATTGTGAGAATTTAGGATCACTAGCTGCTTCATCAGTTTAACCTTCCTAATCCAAATACTCTTAACATTGGTTGGTATTTTACAGTTCAGGGAAAGAAACTTCTGGTGTGCAGTTATGCATCAATTCTCTCCATGTTACAGTTCTCTCATCTTTCATTTTGAAAGTTAGATATAATATCACAACATTATATAATTCACATAATCACAGCATCATCAAGGTTGGAAGAGACCTTCAAGATTATCTAGTCCAACCATCAACCAAGTACCACCATAACCACCCCTAAACCATATCCCCATGTGCCACATCCAGATGCCTCTTGAACACTTCCTGAGATGGAGACTCCATCACCTCCACAGGAAATTTGTTCGAATGCCTAACTACTCTTTTGGTGAAGTTTTTTGCCTAATATCTAATCTGAGCCTCCTCTGGCACAACTTGAGGCTGTTTCCTCTTGAGATATGACAGAAGAGACAGACCTCCATATTTCACACTTTTTTCTGATATAATTGTAAGTATGTATATTTAAAATTTTTGTATACATCTTAGAACCTGTAAAAACTGTGTAACTAATAGTGAAAAAAAAATAGTCTTTGTTTTTGATGCCTGCTAGTTCCAAGTTTTGTCTTCTTTAGAGAACCGTGAGGAAAACAGATCTTTTTCACTATCAATACTTACATAATCAAGTTGAAAAGAAAATAATTTTAAACTAAGATCCATGGGAAACAGATATTTTGACACATTTAAGTGAGGTAGCAATGGACAGGTGTCACAAACAAAGGATGCAGAATGATGGGCACATGGGTAAGATCAGAAATGATAAGGCAAGGTGAAAGCATGCCTGCCTCAGGTTGGCCTGGGACAAGCAGGAGTCACACAAGAGCGACAGTGTTGGAATAACTGAGATAGTAGGACAGCTCAAATGGTTGGTATGTAACAAAGGATGTTTGCAAACTTCTCAGAAGACAAAGATGCAGAATGGGCTGGTCAAGGGTTTGTGGATCAGAGAACACCAGAACAATCAAGGAACTGATATTGTCAGTCTGTTACATACTGGTGGATAAGGGTGAGGAAAGATGTGAAGTGCTCTTTGAAGAGCTCAAGGAAGTCTGTAATTCACAAACTTTAACCTTCCTGTTTCTTGTTGAAAAGGCAATAGGGCAAGATGAAAACTGTAAAGATTTCAGGAGATCTTAAAGAATCCATACCTACATTCCACTGCAAGGTTTATTCCCACTAGGTAATTGTCCAGACAGTTTCTAAAACCCTTCCCATTTTCCAAAGGCAGTGGTCTTCTATATTTTGTATTTCATATTATTAGAAAGAACTTTTAAAATTTACTTCATATTTATTTTTTCCACTAAAATTTAAACATACTATCTTCCACCTCCCCCTTACCCCTCCCCCCCCCGTATATAATTTTGCACCTGTGCACATTAGAAACCAATTATTTTCTTTCTCTTTCCTTTATATGTTTAGTTTTGGTCTTCTTTAACTACTGTAATACTAATGCTATCTTACTTCACAACTCATGAGACCACTAGTAATGTTTGCTAATTTCCTCTTGATTTTTTAAACTTATCTATGATTTTTTTTTTTTTTTTAATTATTGGGCTTCAATTAGCAAAGACTAGCTAAGAATTTTGTGCTTCATGTATCACAGCTCATAGTTACAGCATGCTATTTCTGGTCTCTGGATGTGTACAGTTATTCACTCAGTTAATCTGTGAGGGTTATTTTAATTCTTGTCCCACTTTTTAAATTATGTTCTGGTTTTTAAATAACATTTTTTAAGAAAAAAATATTTTGGTTTTAGTTTTCTTGTTGATTGATTGGTTGGTTGGGTTTGGGTTTTCTTTTTTTTTCAAAACATTAATTGTTGAATTCCAGGTAGATAGGCAAGGCTTTTATCCTTCTGTATTGTCCATGGAATAAAGCACTTTTGGTATGGCACAAATTAAAGGGCTTCAGTAGACAAATTTGGTGAAAGTCCCAGAATAATACAGTGCTTATTTACTGCAATCTATAAATCTCTAGGCTGGCCAAAAATGTGGTATCAAATTCCAATTTTTCTAACTATCTGAAGTAAAAAGCAAAGTGCATGCATCTATAGGAAAAATGCTGTGGTTTAACTCTTCATTTACTCTTATTTAATACAAATACTGAAAAAGCAATATTTGGAGACTCAGTCCTCCTGCATCTTTGAGCCCTAAGTGAAAATGCTGAGGTAGCAGTTATTTCATGTCAAACTGAAAGAATGATGAAAATTATTTTCTACATTTGTTTATATGACTTAAAAAGCAGAGGTTTATTAGTAACAATAATGATTGCTACTTCATGAGCAAACATTCAGGAATTTTATTTTAATTGGAGATGAAAGCTCAAAGGGTTTCTGTCATTTATCCTAGTCGTGGATATTATCCATACACCAAGGATTTATAAAGTGTTCAGTTTCCACTAGGAGCACCAAAGACTGAAGTCAAATTTTGTAATCATTAACAAACACTAGGCTTTGGTCACCTCAGTAAATCAAATTAAAGTGACTGATACTCACTGAGCTAGGGTTTATCACCTATAAATGGTACTGCAAATGGATTAAGAGCACTCCTTCACTGAAGAGAGAAAGCAGAAGAATGGACAGCACAATCATCAATAGCTGGCTCTCTGGATTCTCAAGTACAAATAATGACAGTTTTTCTTGTTCCTAATTCCCTGACAGGAAAGTCACTTCTTTCCAGATAACATGCAATTATGTGTTAGTCATAGTATAAGATTAACAACTCCAGGGTGCTGTCATCTTCCTTGTTTAATTGCAAAGCTGCATTTTAAATACAGCTAAGTCAGCAAAGTGACTTGCCAACCATTTGCTCCTTCTAAATGTTCCAGGCAGCCACAATAGGTCCAGTTATTCTTTATGTCTAGGTGCTTGGTGACTCCATTATCCTCTTTTCCAAGTAACTGTAGCTGCTCAACTAAGCTTGAATTCTGCAAGGAAAAGAAGTATATATATAACAGCTATATGTGTGTTTGTGGAAAAATTCCTACTATTTAAAGAGTCCTCTTAAAAGAGACTTTCATCTCCCATTTTGCAAATTTGTGACTTGTTTTCTGAGTCTGTAAACTCTTGCCTTAAATTAAAGCCAGCCTCATATGTCTCACACTCAGCCACGGTTTGACTGCACTTTTGGGAACTATTTTTCATGTTATTACAGGTTTAACATTTGATCACAGTCTTGGGCAGTTTTGTTTTTTGGGGTTTTTTTGTTGTTTTGTTTGTTTGTTTGTTTTTGGTTTTAGTTTGGTTTGGGTTTTTGGGTTTCTGTTTGGTTGGTTTTTTTTACTAAATAGAAATGTACTCCACTATAATCAGAAAATATAATATAGATTCAACATATGGTAAACATGTTCATGGCTCCTTTCATTTATTTTTCCTTCTGACAATCCTATCTCAGTAGAACAAGGTCCTCCCCTTTTGATCCTGTTTCATCTGGAGCCGTCTGGAAGAGTGGCTGGATATTCCAGTCATGTACAGTTGACACAGTAAAGCATGTTTCTTTTCACTTTCTAATGGCCTTATAATTATCAGATGAAAGATATAATAAATTAGATATTTTCATTAAATATGTGGGACACAACCAGATTACTATAATTTTGTTCTTTTTACTTCTGTAGGTACCAGTTAAAAGGCATTTCCTTCTCTGAGGAAATGTGCTAAGGATAATTCAATTTAAAAAAGAAGTCCCTCCAAAATTCCTTTTTCTGATGTAGCTGTTTGCACATGATATACTCAGTTCATTAGCAAAACAGAGAAAAACCACCAACCATCTTAATGATTTTTTCATTATTTTTCTCCACTTCATTCCCAGTAGTGACACATTTTCCTATTTGTCCAAAAAGCCTTCGTAAAGCAGGTGTTTCTTTTCTCATACGTAGCAGTGGTGATTTCCCACTGTTATTTTAAGAACTGCAGTTATTAAAGAGACCAGAGTACACTCCATGCTTCTTGGACTGAATTTCAAACATTTCACAAACACAATTTAACCATTCATTTTGTGTAAGAATAAAGAAACTGCAGCTAAGACTGAGATCTTCTGCTCTCTGAAAAGTTTATTATAGTTTTCAATGGCTTTTCTGTGGTGAGCATATCCATTCATAATCTCCTAAAAGTATAGGTGCTTAAGACATTTGTAAGCAAGTTATTTCTATTTGTCAGTAAGAATTTTTCCCTACATCCCTAGTTATTTGTATTTGGAAATTAAACTACCATATTACATTTAAACAATGTAGTGGGTAAGTGTATGAATTTAGATTTCCACAAAATTTAACTATGCAAGTAGTCTCCTTGGACAGACATTGAGTTTAGTATCTGTTCTAGTAGCATTAAAAAGTTAAAAAGGAACTAAGCAAATAGGTTTCATATATCAGAGTCTAAGAACCACAGCAGGAATGTATTTTTTAACCAAACCTTTTCTACATTTTTGTGGGGTTTTTTTTGATTTTTTTTTAAAAGAAGGTGATATTAGAAAATCTTGAACACTCAATGAAAATTTTTTCTCACATTTTTAAAACAAGAAAAAAATCTAATTAGTTTAGTGGTGTTGAATGAATTTACATTGTAAAAATATGTTAATGGACTTCTAGATTATAACTGCCATATTTTGGAGCATTTGCTGAAGCACATTAATTTTTTCAGGGGGTTTGAAGGTTTCCATATTAGTCAGGCTATCCACTGACTATGCTGCCTACTAAGTTATGTTTAGCTGGTCTTTAAGTGTTCTGTTACTGTTAAAAACAGCATTAACATGTTCCAAACATGATATCTGACTTTTCCTCTGAATTGTGACTCTCCTTAAAGCAATCAAATAGCTAGGTAAGGGAATATTCATGTTCTTGCCATGTCCAGCTTCCTGCTGATTGCCTTTAGTTTTGACTGTTAATTCTTTCTGCATTGTTATTTACCAAGCATATTTTAAATAGTACATAAGCTACCAGGACATTATGTAAAAATCTGCAGTCACATATCAGTTAAAAACAGAATAAGGTGAAATTTACATGTAACATAGATGTGTTGAGAGGGTAAGGAGAGATTATTCAGAATATTGCTTTCCTTGCCTCAATGCATTGACACAGTATTTGGAACAGAGATTTATCCTTCTGACCTATCCTGAAAGAAACGTCTATCAGTACCTAGGTATTGTAAAGCCTTGCTGTCTGTGCCCCTCTACCTCCTCCCTGGGAAGCTTATTCCATGGCTTGACAACTGCTCACATGAAGAAACTTTTCCTAATAGCCAATCTAAACCTACTCTGGTGCAACTTGAGAGAATTTCCTCTTGTCCTATCTCTTGTTACCTGCGAGAAGAGACCAACAGCCACCTCTCTACAACTTCCTTTGAGGCAACCATAGAGAGTGATGTCTCCCTTGAGCCTCCTTTTTACCAGGCTAAACACCCCCAGCTCTCTCAGCTGCTCCCCATCAGACTTGTGCTCCAGTCCCTTCACCAGCCCTTCTCTGGACACACTCCACCCCCTCAATATCTTTATTGTAGTGAGAGGCCCCGATCTTAATGCAGGATTCAAGGTGTGGCCTCACCAGAGCTGAGTGCAGAGGTAACAATCACTGCCCTGGTCCTTCTGACCACACAATCACTGACACAGGCCAGAACATCACTGACCTTCTTGGCCACATGGACTCACTGCTAGATCATGTTCAGCAACTGTCCAACCAACTCCCCCAGGTCTTTTTCCACCAGGAACCTTTACAGCCACTTCACCAAGATCCAGTGAACTAAATGGTGATGGTAAGAGGCAAGAAAAAAACCAGAGGAAGTGGGAAAGATGAAGGGATTCAAAGGACTATACTACAACAGAGATACTGTGCTACTGGGAAGGGTTATATAATGCTATTTTGGTAAACAAAGACTTTATCTAGGAAGCCTACTACCTGACATTCCTTTTAGTACGAATTTACATTAATTTTGTTTGTTGTATCCCATGGTCCCTTTTTCCATCCTGCCTTTTACAGAACTCCTAGGATGATTCTGGAAAAGTGTATGTAAATCCAGGATGATATGCATCTGCACACAAATCTGTCTTTCAGAAGGGTAATTTTCAAGCACTCATTCTGTCAATTTCTGCCTCTCGACTCTGGAGGTATCCACAAGAAATGCAAGAAATTGCTTTAATTATCATAAGCTACTGTTGCTTTACAAACAATATTACTTCAATAGCAGTAATCCAATTCTTAAGATTCCAGATACAATTTCTAAGTTTGGTCAGTGAGGGAAATTATTTTACAGTTTTCCCAGGCTCTGTTTACTGGAAAAGCTATGGGGTAATCTGGTTTTTCAGTATCTTCTTCAGTCAGCGATAGCACGTTGTTGTTTACATGCCTTGTTTCTCTATTGTGAATACTACCTCTGCTCACTGCCTGGAACCTTAGATAAATTGCTTGACCAAAGGTTCATATGGGCATAGAAGAGCCAGAAATATGTGGCATGTATCATGAATTGCTAAGTCTGACACTGCATGTTAACTCGGTTTGTTTTGCGCTGTTGCATATAGCCTTACGGCCATTCTAATTTCAACTATCTTTGGATTATATTTGTTTGTGTCTCATGTCTACCCTGCTATTTGTAAGACTACCTGCCATTTTGAACAAGGATGTTATAATGATCTTGCTATTAGCCAAATAATTTCCTCTCAGACATAAATTCCAATGCTGCATATTATCCGTTTTGTGCCAGCACTCTGGAAATGGTTTCAGACAATAGTCATTTTGTATCTCTCTAGTCCAAGAATAAATTAATGTATAATCTGCACAATGTCAGCACAGGAGTTGGCAGGCTTAGTAGATTCTGCTGCATTTCAGCCGTTTTCTGGCTAGGGTAGTACATAGAAGGTCCAATTAAGAGATTTTCTAAATGTGTACAAATAATTACACTAACAGCTCCCTTTTCCATCATCCCCAGTATTTCACTCTTCCAATCTTTCTAAAGATGCAACTTTTTTCTTAATTTTTGTACAATCATTTGTGTAACAGACTGAAAGATCTATGGTCCAAATCAGGAAGCTGCTAGGAAAGAGCTTTGCCACCGGTATTTAGATACACTTGAAGAATTGCTTGAAATTTATAAGCAACTCTAGCATGCTAAGAGAACACATTTATTTCTGGATGCTGATCAGATATCTCTGTTTGCTAAAAGCTTTCTGTTCTTAAATAAATATTACACACATTTATAAAAAAATATGTAAAAAGTAAAGATATAAATATGAGCACTAAGATCCTACAAAAAAAATTCATGAAGTTAATGATGTCTGTCATATAACTTGTACATTTAGGAAAGAACATGGAATTCTGGGACAAAAATGCATTTGTTCCTCTCCCTGTCATCTATTTAGGGAGTTCTGAAGATAAACTGTTCATGTCTAATTATAACATTTGTCATAGCTACCTCCAAAGATTTAATGTTGTTAAACTACATCTTTGTATCAAAATCTAAAGTAAATCCAAATAGCAAATGAAGATAAATGAACTGATTAAGTCACAGACACTTCTAGTAGGTATGTAAACAGTCAACACATAATTTTCAAGGTCTCATAACAGCCCCTGCCCAGAGGCTGCAAACCTCGGTGAAATTTATTTTGTAACTACAGATTGGAAACTCTGAAAAAAATTGACAGTATTTAATGTGAACAAATATTTGACAAGCAAAGTAGGCCTATGCAAACTGAAGCCTTATGGAGAATCTGAAAATGAGGAGCCTGTAAAAACTGTTTTGCAGAGCTGGCTAATGAGGACATGTATGAAAGTTCATCTAAGAATAAGACTGATTCGCAGGCTACCCCAAAGAAAGAAAGGAAGGAACTCAGGACAGCCCTGTCTCAAGGCATAGACCTCAGACATCTATTTGTAAGTGCCTGGAGAGGTGGTATGTGCTGTACAGACACAAGTCCACTGACAGCGATTTTACGTTCAGTGTGTATAATACAGTGTTTTTCATACAGGAAGCAAATCTAAAATTTGGTACATGCACATGTGTATATGCAGATTCCTTCTTCTACTAAGTATTCAGACAGATGAATGAGAGTATTCTCACTGAGTTTCTATTAAAAAAAAAAAAGCTGCAGTGTTTGCACAGATTGTCTTGATACCAAATGTGTCAGATGGCTGGGTGCAATTCATCTTGAATAGATTTAGGAGGTTTTTTACAGGGACACTTGGAACATTTTGTATTCTATTCCTTCTTAAAAATTGGATTGCTTTCTATCTGTATTACTTAATTTCTTATTTTTTAATATACTTAAATATATTTTTATGTATTTAAAATGTGAAACAGTAGAGTTGGTGTAAGTCACCCAAAAACATTCTCTTGTCCTTCTGTGTAGGTTACTTTTATGTTGCATTGTTCTTTTTTCATGAAATTTATCCTGTGTCCTTCTTTGGCAATATACGTGTGGTATTAAGTGAAGAGCTATACTTGAAAAATAAAACAAGTTGTTGCTAAAAAATTAGGAAGCATTATGTGATCATCAGTTCCCTAGAGGATTCTATCCAGCACACTGGCAGGGTTTCCATGGAAACAAGAACATTATTAAAGACTCCAAAAAGTCCTGTCTTTCTCTGGTTTGTTCTCTTTCCTCTTTTTTAGGTAGTTTGTGTTGTGTATAAGCATTTCATTTGAAATTGTGCAATACATGAAAGAATTTAATCCCCTCATTAAATGGAATATATTCCTTTCTATTATAAGTTCTGAAATTCTGTGGATCTTGAGCTGCTGTCCTAATTTTAGGCAGTTTTACATTAAGAGGATATTCATTTACTAGGACTGAATGAGAAATGTGACCTAGACTGCTATTTTTCTGTCATGCTTTTTTTTTTCTAGTACCTTTAAGAACTGTGGAAATTCAGATATGGAGGAAGCAAGTTAGTAGGCTGATGTAAGTCACATGCCCATACCACATTCTTCTTGCTTTTCTTTTTTCTTTTTTCTTAAAGAATACCAGCACTAAGAGTGTGGGGTTTCTTTCCTGGACTGAAATATTTGCATTTAAACATTTTCTCTGGGCTCTGAACTGTGTATGCAATTGAGATGTTCGTTGACAGCTGCAGAGAAATCATACTTGCAAAAAATACAGTGTTTAGCTGAGAAAACATTTTAATTAAAGATTAATTCAACAGGACAGCAGTAAATAGATTGTTAAATCTATCTTTGTAATGGAAACAAAATTGTGTTATCTTACTAATAGAAGTATCATGTTCTGTTCTGCAGTCTTTGAAATGAGAGCTAAAGTAAGATTGGTTTGGGTTTTTTTCCATTTCTCAAATATCCCTTTCTTCTCATGATAATTCATTTTCATATTATATGACTAATTCACAGTAAAACCACATAACATTTGTAATTCATTTTATGGCAGTTCTCAAAATTTTTAGTATTTAGGAATACTGTTACCAAAGAGTTAAAACAGCCTCCTGTACTATCAACTTCAGTGAAGTTACAAAGCAGAATGGTTTCTAGCTGGATTTGGAATAGAAAGGATGAGAGGGACTCCTCCAAGCATCTTCAGTATAGAAGTCTACATGTTCACTACATTTCTGTATTTTTTAAGGCCACAACAGAGAATAAAACACTTATGGTCCATCTTATGTTCTCTCCGAAAAGAAATCATAGATTTGTGATATCATGTAGGTTGGAAGGGGCCTCAGGAGGCCTTCTGTCCACAAGGTCAACTACAGTAATTTGCTTGGGCCCATGTCTACTTTCAGTATCTTCAAAGATGGCAATACTATCTCTAGAGTGTCTCTGGGCCCCTGTTCCAGTGTCTGACCTCAGTCATGGAAAATTTCTTTTTCCTTACATTGAATCTGAATTTCACGTTTCAATTTATGTTCATTCTCTCTTGTCCTTTCGCTATTTACCTTTTAGAAGAAACTGGCTTCATGTTCTCAGTATCTTCCCATTAGGAAGTTGAAGACAACAGTAAGATGCCCCATATATTTCCTTTTCTCCAACCTGAATATACCTATTTTTTCAGCTTCTCCACTAGTCATATGTTCCAGCTCCCAAATCACTGTGGCAACATTCAAGTTGACTCAGTCTAGTATACCTTTGTCTCTCCTTTTGTGGTGGGCTGACCTTGACTGGACACCAGGCGCTCACCAATCTGCTCTATCACTCTCCCCTCTCAGCTGGGCAGGTGAGAGGAAATCTAACAAAAAGCGATGGATCCAGATAAGAACAGGGAGAGATCACTCAGGATTACTGTCACTGGCAGAACAGACTCAACTTGAGGAAATTATATTATTACCAATGAAATCTGAGTTGGATAATGAGAAATAAAATGGAATATTAAAACACTTTCCCCTCACCCATCCTTTCTTCCCAGGCCTAACTTTACTCAAGATTTTCTCTACCTCCTCCACCAAAACAGTGCAGGGATGGTACAGAATGGGGGTCAATGCCAGTTCATTACACGTTGTCTCTGCCATTCCTTCCTCCTCATGGGCAGGACTCCTCAGACTCTTCCTCTGCTCCAGGGTGAGGTCCCTCCCATGGGACAGAGTCCTCAAAAAACGTGTCCAAACTGAGTCATTCACACAGGCTGAAGTTCCTCATGAACTGATCCACCATGGATCACTGGTCTTTTAATATGATGTACTGTAAAAGTGTCTATTTCTCATAAATTATTATGAAAGAGCCTAAGGTGACTAGCTTAAATACAGAAGTCTAGTGTGTATGTATATGAAAAGTTAAGTGAGATTTCCAGTTCCATATGTTAAGTGAATCCTGCAAATGCAAAATGAAAGAAACTGCTGGAAAAACCTATCTTGAAGTTCCAGACTATGAATAAAAAGTATGAGAGAATTCAAGATACAGCAGGCAAGAAGATTCTGAGAAATGGAACATGCAATTTTGAAACTGTTAATGGAAAAAAAAAAAAACCACAATTCAAATATGGGACAAAAGATAAAATAATAAGTAAGAAAAATACAGTGATTATAGGGTATTGTTAAAGGACCAAATGAGAAGGTCGAAGCTGGGGGAATGGAGAGTGTGCACAAAGGGATATACAGATACACAACTGGAAACAAATTTTTCCAGGGCAACAACAAGTTGTATGTTTCCTTGAATGCATATGAATCTGTTTTGAGAAATAAACAACCAAACTTTTGAATATGAACTAGTCTGTATTTTATTTTCTCTTTTTTTCTTTCCTTGTCAAACAGCATATGATCATAGAGGCCGCTGCTCTTCATTTATCAATAACTACTGTAGTGTGTGCTGCCAAAAATGGTACATTTCCCTTTGGTGAATTGAGATAAAGATTTTTACTGTGTCAGGAGGACAAACATGAACATTATCTTGACCACAAATTAACAGACTGAATGGCAAGTAATCTAATTGCATCAAAGAGGCAAGGGAAAAACTAATTCGTTATAGCATAGCATTTTCTTAAAAAGAAACTAAAAAAAAAAAAATCCAAAAAGATAAACTTTGTAAATCTGCTGCATTTTTAATGAATATTATATATTTGCTAAAAAAATCTATAGTCTTATAAGTTTTTCATATGTGTACTTCAAATAATATTTATAGAGATACTAGTACTGAGTACATTATGCATATTATAAAACCACNAAATCTGCTGCATTTTTAATGAATATTATATATTTGCTAAAAAAATCTAACAATAGTCTTATAAGTTTTTCTTATGTGTACTTCAAATAATATTTATAGAGATACTAGTACTGAGTACATTATTTATGCATATTATAAAACCACATTTATTAATAAAGTACATAAATATATATTTATAAAAACATATAATGAAGTGAACTGCTATATGTATCTATGGTCTTGTGATATTACTTTTGAGGTAATTTACTTTAATCATAGTTTTGAAATTGTATATCACAGGCTGAGAACTGTACTTTTGATTTTCTACAAGTTTTAATATTTCAAAAGTGTAACTTTCTGATCTTAATTTTTAATAATTTCTGCAGAAGTATAGGGAATTTCTGCATTAGAGTGTAGAGTATGAAGTAAATAGAACATGACTTCAAAAATAGTAGTAATTTTTGTAGACCCTCAGTACCTAGAAGGAGACTACTAAAAGAAAGCTAAAGAGGGGCTTTCCGCAAGGGAGTGTGGTAGGACGATAGGGGATGGCATTAAGCTGAAGGAAGGTAGGCTTAGATGAGATATTAGGAAGAAATTCTTTACTGTGAGGGTGGTGAGGCACTACAACGGGTTGCCCACAGAAGTTGTGGATGTCCCATCCCTGGAGGTGTACAAGCCCAGGTTGGGTGGGGCCCTGAGTAACCTGGTCTAGTGGAAGGTGTCCCTGCTCATGGCAGGGGGGCTGGAACTAGATTATCTTTAAGATCTCTTCAAACTAAACCACTCTACGATTCCATGATTGATCTTCATTTAGCTGAGGTTATTGTAGATGCAGAGAAATATAATCACTCGTAGAAACCACTCCAGTTTAGAATATATGAAAAAAGTAATTAAAAGAGTCACAAGTATCAAGGGTTTTTTTAACATTTAAAATCGAAAGTAAGAAAATTACTTAGCTATCTTTAGACTCTTATGTAGTCCTTCAAAAACAAGCAAAGAAAAACACAAAGTTGAAAATCTTTATTTTCTAGAATGGTCAGCTGTAACAAAAATATTGGCTTTCTAGAGCTTTCCCTTCTGTGAATTTTCATTGTCTAATAGTATGATTGTATTTGATCTCCAGTGTGTGAATTCTGCAAAGGGTTTAGTATTTTACATCTATCTAGTTATCTATTTATATGAAAATTCTAGCAGTGTTTTTCAGAATGTGTCACTACTGCTAAATTTGCTAAAAGCTCAGCTATAGATTCAAGAGCTGCTGGAGAAGGAAGAAGACAAACTGAAATTCTTACTGATTGTATAGTCAATTCAGCTTCAAGTTTCAACAGTGCAGTTTGGGGCTTTTGCATTTTGCTATACAAATAATGATATGTGCTATGTTCTCCTAAGTATAATGTTTAATTTATGTGACAATAATTTATGCTGTTGTTGAATTATTTAACTTTCAGGTAGTCCATGCTATATTGTAAGGAATGTGTTTTTCTTTGATTCTAACTCTTACACTGTCATCATGATGAAAATAACACGTTACGCATTTTATTACTGTATTATTACATTGTGTGCTTTGAGGATTGTCACTTGATGCAAATACTTTTGCAGCCAATTAACTGTATGAGGTTCCTCAGCCAATATGTATTTTCTTGTTGATTTTCTTTGCTGTTACTTCACTGAAGGTGCCCAGACACATAAACGGCATTTTCATTGTGTCAGCATGACATTGAAAGCCAACTCATTTTAGAATTAATCTTTTAGAATTCTTTTAATAGAAATTTAGTCTGCTGAACTCCGACTTTTCCTCATGTATCTCTAAATACAGTCCTTTACTGAGGAAAAATATTGCTTTAGTAAATCCTGTGTAATGCCATTGGTCCAGATGGAATTGCAAATCTATCCATCAGTACACATACCATCACACCATCTTCATAAACAATGTGATCTACCAAGTATTGGAGGAGAACTGTTACAACTGAGTGTATATAAATATGTCCACATGCATTTATCAGGGTGTTGGGTCTTAAAAACATATGCTTGACAGCCATTCTCATATAATGGGCAGGACAGTAGTTAGTAGTTACTGGTGCTTATCTTACCTTGCAAGTTCTTTACATGGATGTCTCCTATGAGCAGCTACAAACATCCTTGCCCCTTTGGTGAATCACTCACATACTTCTCAAAGGCCCTTGTGTATTCTGTCTCTCTGTGGCGATGCAACATCACAGAAATGCTTAGGTACTACTGGCTACACTGTTATATTGGCTACGCAGTTCCAGTGCATTTACTTTGGGGGTCAAGGTAAGCAAATAATTATACCTTGATTAATGCACTTTAAGAGACCTCAGATCAAGCTACAGGAGTCAAAGTATGAAGTTGGTTATATTGGGATAAGATATTTATACTGATTCCCTTTTGATATTTATTACATCTAGGCACTTTGATAGCATGACTCCATTGTAATATGACATTTCATTTTCAACATGCTATCAATAAATATTTATCACAAATAATATCAGGATACTGATTTTAATTGCCTTTATCAGGAGAGCAGATTGACAGCAACCATATGTATTCAGCTTTTTTTAATACCCTTGAAAAGTTTTAAACTTAGTAAGATAGAGTGTTTATAAATATGTATATATGTATATGTATATGTGTATATAAATTTATAAGAATTTATAAAACAAAATACTTCCATGTTTTGTATTTTGAAGGTGTCCCTGCCAGTGGTAGAGGGGCTGCAACTAGATGATGATGAAGGCTCCTTCCAACCAAAATAATTACTTGATTCTATATCCTGCTAGAGGGTTAATAGGGGAATAAAGGATGAATATGGCAATAAAGAGAACCTTTTTCAGATTTCAGCAAGGTGGTCTACTACAAGGTCTGTCTCTGACCTCAGAGTTTTAATTGCGAGATTGCTGTCTCTCTAAATACCTGCTCTACTCAGCTCTGTTTAATTTTAGGAAGTGTGGGTAACAGCTGGTGTCATACAGAGTGCTGTGACTCTTAATATCAACATGTAACAACATCCTTATTTGAAGACAGCACTAGAAAGATGTATGTTTTTTATTTATGATTAGCTCAGTTCTGCTATCATTGCTTTTTTAACAAGGTCATTATTACAAGTTTTGGCATATGTTTAAGTCCTGGCAATTGAATCTTTGAAATTTTCAATAGCTGAGAGCAAGCTAATGAAAATAAAAGATGAACACTTGGACCATGATTCCAATCACTTTTAAAATCTGAAGTAGTAAAATGGACACCAACCTGAGATTTTAAGTTGACTATTAGGCATGCATTGTGATTTTCCAGGAAAAAAATCTATAATGACTTCTGGCACACATCTTTAATGCTTTGGATTTCTATCATAAACCAGAATGGCTCTGAAGATGCCATGACTACCTGTTGACTCAATGATGTGTGAAATAGGAAGGATGTATATTGTAGGCCTCAATGACTCTAAAGGCAAGGCTTTTTAAAAGAAATGTTCTGTATAACTTTTTTGATTAATGTTGAAGGGACAAAAAGCACAGATATTAAAAAATGTGTATGTGTATGTGTATGTGTATGTGTATGTGTATGTGTATGTGTATGTGTATGTGTATGTCTACATGTACATCTACGTGTATGTGTATGTCTACATGTATGTCTACATGTATGTCTACATGTATGTCTATGTGTATGTCTACATGTATGTGTATATATTCACTGTGAAATTTGTCATGGGGGGAAGGGAACACTGACAAATGTACTTGCCAGAGCTCAATCTTTTAAGTTGAAGATCAGAGGAAATAGATGTGTCAGGGTAAAGCTTTTACCTTACTCACACTGATGTGCACTGTGATCACCACTCCAGAGTGGAAGTTGGTTACATCCACAGAAGTCAGTGCTCCTTCAGCCATACTCAGTGCTGATGTTCATGCAGTGGCTGGGCTTCAACACACAGCAGTTCCACTGTGGGCACTTTGCTTCTATGTGATTTTGAATGGCTGCATTAAAACATTTCCAGCAGATCTCTACAGGCAAGGGTCTTTGTAGGAAATCAGATCTGCCCACAATGACCCACGTTATGCACCTTTACACTATTTTCTGGTATTGTCCTGACAGCTGTTGATCTGTGGCTAGTGTCAAGACTCGTGACACTCAATTTGTGTTTACAGTATCCTGGTTTCCATGGCTTTCCACAGTCTGCACTGTACTCAGTTCTTGACCTAGGAGAGGGCACAATATTCCCAGAATCACACAAACAGAGAGTATCTGAGGCTGGAAGGCATCTCTGAATATAATCTAGTTCAAGTCCCCCCACTGACAGTAAGGCCACCAGGAGTGGGGTGATCAGAGCCATGTCCAGTTGAGTTCTGAGTGTCTGCAGGATAGAGATCCCACAGTCTCCCTGAACAACCTGTTTGAATGTTCAATCAACATTGCAGTGGGAAAAAAATATGTTTGAATCATATTACTTCTATTACAATTCATGCCGATTTTTCTTGTTATTTCTCTTGGTACCATTGAGAAGAGTCTGTATCCATCTTCTTTACTTCCCTGTCAAGTAAAGCACTGATGATTCCCCTTGAACCCTCTCTGCCCCAGGTAGAACATGCAGAACATGCACTCTCTCAGATTCCTTCCCATGTCTGCAGCTCCAGTCCCTGAATAACTCGTGACTCTTTGTGGGACTCTCTCTGTCCATGTCTCATACTGGGGAGCCATCACTGGATACAGTACTCCAGGGGTGAGGGAACTGGTCTCTGGACTTCATGCTGCTTCTTGCATTTCACCTCCCAGCTCTTCAGTCACTTTTCAACACACATCACAGACTTGTCATCTACCTTGTACTTTATCAGTTTGTCTATGGGAATGTTACTGGCTAAAGTAAAGATGATATATTCAACTCTACTTGAAAAATTTTGTTCATAACTCAAGCAGAACACTGAAACTCCTATTTCTAAATGCTTCTGTGGTGTAAAAATCTTTTCCTTCCAGTTCTGATTTTAGTTTTCCAAATTTGAACGTCTCTGTGAACTTTTCAAATGCAGGCAGACTTAATTTAAGTTTGATAAATTTTGGCAAATACGGTAACAGAGCTGCCAAAGCAGTCATAAATTGGCTGAGAAAATGTCTTCAGAAGAGGTTAAGTCCTGCTTCTCTCTTCTGGTGAAGCAGTAATCACAGTTCACATTCAGGAGTGCTGAATTCTGAAATCTCTGCATAATTAAGCAACTACAGAAATCTTGACTCTGAAATCTTGAAAATATTTTGTCATCATTTAGGCATTTTGTGATGGAATAAAACACAAATTCTTGTAGAAATGTAACATTACAGAAGTAAAGAGATGACAAATATGCCACAGAACTGTGCTTCTTGTTTTCCACAATGCTTGGCAAGAATACACCCTGTTGTTTAGAGGTTTTACAAAAATAAGCATATGGAATTGCATATTTTAGGAAGAAATTTTGACGAACACTTGTATTTTTCTTCAGTACATAAATTATTTTAAGCTGCATGCTCCTTGTAACCAGTTGTCATTAGGCCAGAAGGTTCAAAGGACTAGACAATGAAAGTTATTATAGCCTCTTATGCCTCTGAAGTCCTATACTGAATGTAATATAGAAAATCAGTAGGAAATCTTGCTTGATGGTTTATACACTGAAGTGGTCTCATTCCAACATTTTTAAAGCTAAGATAAAAATATTGAAGATGTACGCATTGAAATCCGTTCTCCATTGAATGCTGCATAACTAAAAACAGTGCACCTGTTCTGAGAAAAAAAAAAAAAAATTAATCAGGTCAAGAAAGTTGAAAATAAAGGAAGTATTCTTTTTTCTCCTCATCTTGCTCTAGGTGTTCTACGAGATTATGTGCAGGAAAATTTAAAAAAAATAGTAAGTGAATTCAAACAATACAAGTTCCTCAGTTTTAGTTTTTCAATTTGCTTGGATGTTATTTTTCTTTTCTATCTCTAAGCTATCATAGGAGAACTATATTGAATGATAGGAGAACTTATTTGGGGACCACAAGAGGTTATGAAATCCAACACACCTCTCAACTCTGACTTTAAACGCAGTTATATTTTCTCTGGGTCTTATGCAGCTCACTTTTGAAAATTTTTAAGGCTCTAAGTTCCACAACCTCTCCAGGCAAACATAAGCTCCCAGGACACAGCCTGCATCACCACGGTCTTCTTCACCAGCTACAGGGGAACCTCTGCACCCGTAGCCTGTAGTACTTTCTTCACTGGACTTGGTGTCTTCAGGTTTGCATCTCTCACTTTTCTTACACCTCCCTCCCTCCCTCCCTCTCTCTCTCTCTGTGTCTTTCTGCTGCAGCACAGCATTTTTCCCTCTTCTTAAATATGTTACCGCAGAGGCACCACCAATATTGCTAATTTAGTCGGTGGTGGAGCTCCATCTTGGAGCATCCTGGAACTGGCTGCATGGGGGCAGACCCTGACGTCTACAGAGGCCACTCCTGCAGCCCCCTGATACCAAAATCTTGCTACACTAACCCAGTACAATCTTCATTTGTGCAAGCTTCTTTCTTGGTGGCTTCCACATCCTGCTGGCTACACTCTTCTCCTGAGTAGGTCCTTCAAGCTAAGAGGTGTAAACTGATCTAAGGATCAGTTCAAAGAAGGGCTACCTCTTCCTCTCTTCAGGCAGTGCCTGTCAGATGATACCTGGTGCTCTGGTTAGGATTCAGCCTTCTTCCTGACGCTACCACCACGTGATTTTCACAGATCAGAAACAAACTTCTTTTATTTATAGTAAAATACCAACAGATAAATAAAACAAGTGCCACTTTGAATACTTAGCTACTTGTTCGGAGTGAGTGGATGCGTGGTGCTTTGTTGCCAGCTGGGTTAAACCACAAAATTGTCATTATTTTATATATTTCCAAAAATGTTTGTTTTTAATAGAATAGTGTCTCCATTACAATAATTTAATTATAATTTCTTTGTGGTTCAGAGGTAAAACTGCAAAACCAGGTGTAAAAATCAGCCACTGCCAAGTTCATACTTTGATGTAGTATCTCTCTTGAGAAATAAAAAAACCCCCACAAAATCCACGAGATTCCTAGTAATTTCTAAAATCTCAAGTACTATGTCATTTTCACGTTTTTCATGCTTGGTTTAAAGACAAGACAAATTTTAAAGACAAAATTACATTTATAAATCATAGTAAAAAACATTCTTTCTTGTAGGTGTTAAAAAATAATGAGAAAGAAAAACTAGTTGAATTTCAAGTTGATTAATTGATATATTTACTTTGAGGTATTTTTTTTCCTTTTCTCTGTTGAAGCAATAAATTTAAGTAATTTCTGCTTTCCTCTGTATTCCATTTTTAATGAATTTACTCTTAGGCCTTCTGCCCCTCAGCAACTGAAACAGTAAATATCAGGTTTGAAAACCATGAAATCTAAATGGGTATCTTAATGCTGTAGAGCTTCTAAGCTTTATGGTTTCACAAAGCAATAGGAAACAGTTTGATCATCAAGAAATCTTTATATATTTTTCTGTTGTGCTTATATTCATACAAGGCCTGTCCAAATAATTTAAATTACTTTGGTTTGTAAGCACTACAATAATAATTAAAAACCCACTAATAATAAAAAGAATAATAAAAGCACTGATCCTTTCCCAAAGTTCACTTTTATGTGAGAAAAAGATGTAATTTATTTTTTTGTTGGAAGACAGCAGTAAAGGCACAATTGACTGATATATAGACTAGTTATTTTTGTTAAAAAAATCTTTTGAGTTAACCCATCAATTTCAAGTCCTGGTCTACTAAAACAGAAAATTTAAAAAAAAAAAAAAATCTACATACATTTTTAAACAAATGCATAGGTAAGAGTTCAGGAGGCTGTATCCTTTGAGAATTTTTGTTTTCTTTCTTTCTTTCTTTTCTTTTTCTTTCTTTCTTTCTTTCTTTCTTTCTTTCTTTCTTTCTTTCTTTCTTTCTTTCTTTCTCTTTCTTTTCTTTTCTTTTCTTTTCTTTTCTTTTCTTTTCTTTTCTTTTCTTTTCTTTTCTTTTCTTTTCTTTTCTTTTCTTTTCTTTTCTTTTCTTTTCTTTTCTTTTCTTTTCTTTTCTTTTCTTTTCTTTTCTTTTCTTTTCTTTTCTTTTCTTATTATTATTTCTTTTTTTTTGGTAAAAAGGACAAAGTATTGGATTTATGTGCCAAGATTTTGCTTGTGTTTAAATGTTTCCTTCATTTTTTATAAAGAACAATAAATGAGACCTCTGTGCACCATTTACTAGAAAACAGTTACTTTTCTTATCAGTACAGGAGAGTCCAACTCGCCTAAATCACACCCACAAAATTACTTTCCCTTGGAGGAAAAAGGGGCAACTCTGCGGATATCACTGACCTTTAATTTATTGCCAGGTAACATAAACGTTTTGTTACTGATTCAGGTCTTGCAGGGGGAAAAAACCAACCAACCAACCAACCAAACAAACAAAAAAAGACGACAAAATCTTAGAGCACTTGGAGAACAGAGATTTCTTCTGCCTTCAACTGGGCTCGATCTCTTCCTTCCCCTCGCTCCTGCCGCCCCTCACCTTCAGCCGGCCATCGACTGGCGGCGAGGGGACAGCGCCCACAGCTCGCCCTTGTCCCTCATCCTTCGCTGTGTCCTCACCGAATCGTTTCCTCCCCTGCTGCCCTTCGTGCCCGCTCGGCCCCCCTGTGCCTTCCCTGCTGATCTTCGTGCCCGCCTGGCCCCGCTGAGCCTCCGGCGCTGCCCTTCGTGCCCTCCGTGCCCCTCTGCGCCTTCCCCGCTGCCCTTTGTGCCTTCCTGGCCCCGCTGCCCTCAGCGCGGCCCGGCCGCGGCGCCGCTCGGGCCGTGCCGGGCCCGGGCAGTGCGCGGCCGCCCTCCTCATGGGGCACCCCGTGTTGCCCGATCCAGGCTTCCAGGCAGGCACAGGCTGTGTGGGTATTGTAGTGTTTTCCCCTGGCACAGGCAGCTTTTGTGGTTCTATCTCAGCGGTGGTAGGTGGGAAGGCAATTTATTCCATTTAATTTAAGTTCAAGCACCATTTAAGCTCCTCACCTCTTTAGCTACAAATGCCTTATTTGATTCTTTTTTTTTTTTTTCTGGCTGTCAAATCTGTATAAATTTTACTGGTGTACAGCACAAAAGTGCAAAGTGAGGGATCTGAGGATGCGAATCGTCAATTTATTATCATCACTGGATTTATTAGGAATTTAAAGTCTGTGAGTTTTACAAATCCATACAGAAAATATGACTTCCGTTTGTCCTCAAGAACTGTTTTGTCCCTCTACTCAGAGGCTGGATGAACTTTATGTAAGTTAAAGATGAAAAATCTTCTGCAAAGCTGTGCTGAAAGATTTTCAGTTGATGGATGTTTTGCAATCTTTATATTTCAATTTCTGAAATCTGTAAGGTTGTTCTTGCGCATAAATTATGAGGAAAGGCTGAAATTTTTTCATTGCTATAGATTTGTAGCAAAAGTCAACATATAAATGTTTCTCAGATATTATATATTTATATATCTATCTTGCATTATATTTTGGACCTTTTAGAATGTATTAGAATATTATATAAAATAAATATAATAGGCATTATACTACAGACACTGGTCTCTGTATTGTACAGACCCATTCTTTTATTCTCTGACTCTAAACATGACATTATTGAGACTAAATTGAAGATCTAGTTTTTATTTAACAGAGCAAGATCTTGCTAACCTAATGAGAAGATCTTTGACCCAGGTCCACTGGGTTTTTGTGGTTGGTTACCAAAGCCTGAAGGTTTATTGAGGGACAGAGGATCAGGCAGAGTACACACAGAGCAGACTGATGAGCACACTTTTTGATGAAGTGAGGTGACCAGAAACATGTCTCAAGTGTCTGTACACGAGCAAACGTGGCATGGGAAACCCAAGAATTGTCAGTTCACATGCATCAGAGATCAATGACATTATTAAAATCACAAAGCCATGGCAAAATAGTTGGCACTGCTGGAGTTCTGCAATAGACATGTACAGACTCTCCAAGAAAATGGGCAGGAAGCAAAAGGAGTAAGTGTTGTTTGTGCAAAGGAGGAAGCAGAGGGAACTGGCATTGCCTATGGAGCTCCCTAAAGATATTTTTGTGCTTATGTAATCTATAACTGTGCTTATTAGCGAGTTTCATAATCAGGTTATAATACTACAGACTTTAAAACTGAGTTCAACTTTTTAAGGGGCTTTTTACTTCAGCCGGCATAGTTTCTATTCTGTTGATTGTAGCACAGCCAGTGAAGAAACAGAATCAGAAACTAAATTGAAGCTGGGGTGTTTTTATGAAGGCAGTATAAGATATGCAGAAAATTTAACTGTTTAGTTCATTATAAATTTCTAGATAGATAAGATGATATGATACATTGTGTACCAGATTAAAGCTGATCAACCATGCAATCTCATTGAATTCTTAATGGAATCCACAAATTTGCATGTTCTATAAATCACTGATGACATTGCCTGTCTTTGATCATCCATTTTATTGAAATATTTATGTAACATTATTGGGAATATCATTGAAAGCTAAAAGAAAAAGCAGAAAATTAAATAAGACACAACTAGAGAAATATATTTTCAAAAAATATTATGAAAAATGAACAGTAAACAGTAAACAAGGAAAAAAAAAGATAAAATTTTACAAAATCAGATTTCACTGGAGATTATTTGAACATGTAAACATTTCACTTTTTTTTTAATGGGTATTTAATCATAAGATTGTAAAAGGAAAAAAAAAAAAAGAGAGAGAAAAACTCCAGGTATCTATGAACATAAATAGAAACAATCTATGCCCACAAAAAGAAAAACAAAAACCAAACCCCCAAAACATTACTTTCATAATCATCACTCATCATAATATCAGTGATACTCCCTCTGCACAAGAGCCCTTATGCATATTCAAACAGAGATCTTAATTTGAATTCATAATACCTTGAAAAGCTTTTTATGCCAAGTCCCCTCTTGCATATCACTTTAAAAAATCTTCTCCTTTCAGCATATGGTTAAGATCAGAGAAATATGTTAGGAAAAATGCAATCTTGGCAGTAAGTCTATTTTTTGCATTTATGCCTTCATATCACATTTGCAAGATTGTTATGGGATAAAATTTCCCAGTACATGACCAATTCAATTTAATTCAAAAGTATGGAGTATGAATTTTAAAAGTAGATTTTAAAAAAATATCATAATTAGCTATATATTTATAATTGAACAATGTCAGACTATCAAGTCATAACTGAAGTGTTGTCTTACAATTTCTGTGAATGTTTTTCTTCATATTTGACAACTGGAAATTAAAAGGCACACAATTCTTTCAAGGCATTTAGGTGTTTAACTGCTATTTAGCTACTACATTTTGATTGCAGTGATCATAGTGTGTATTGGGTGTGGGAACATTCAGCATATACACATACAACCTCAACTACATCCTTAAACCCTCCTGATAACTAACAAACAAATACATTCTTGTTAACTACTGTCTTCCATCCTTTAGAGACATATTATTTTCCCATTTCATGGACTTCATCCACCCCTCCAGATGTTCAAAAATAGGCCGTGATTTGAGATATGTTCATCAGGATGGGTGCCTATGACAGGAGAAGCAGCACACTTGATGATTAGGCACCAACACCAGCCAGACCCAGGTCACTGCCACACTGTCCTTGCTCCTTGCAAAATTCTCTCTTCATTGGTTCAATGTTATTCCTGCTGTTTTGATCCCTGCTACGTAAGACTTGCAGCACAGATTATTTTTCCTCCAAGATTAAATGTCCTTGAGGCACACACTGGATTTCCCTATCCTGCTGCTTTAGCCACCAAGTATACTGTGGTTCTTGAGCAGAGACAATCCCATGAATGGGCTTGTCTTTTCCCAAGGAAAAAATCACCCTTTGGAAAAATCTCTAAACAGCTGTGGCTTAGAAAAAAGGGCACACTCATTGACATTGTTTATATTTTTAAACAGTGCCACACTAATTTTTTAAGTTTTGGTATACTACAGCAACATTGTTAGCAAACAGCTTGTTGTATTTCTAGGACCTAAGATATGTTTCTCTGTAGTTCATTTGTGAAAAGCAAAACATGAGTTCTGCAATACAATAGGAAAGTTTGCTACTGTAAACTAGCAATTTAAAATTATTTTTCTGAATGCCTGTAATGCATGACATTATATTCTTATTATTTTATATATATATTTATTATTCCATTCACACTATAGGGCCAGAACCTGTGATGTGATGAGGTTTCTCAGTTTTATTATATTTAGTGGATTCAAAGTTCTCTGGTTAATTAGTAAGAATAAATTTAAGATACGTTTTTACTTTTCTGTATCTGGCCATGGCATAATATAGCAGAATTTTTAAGAGACAAAACCTGGTGTTTTAAACTCCTAAACTGCTGTAATAAAGAGTCATAAATTTTTTTATTTCTGTTAGAAGTGAGCCATTATATGTGTCAGAATTCTTTAAACTTTTTGTTGTGTGATCCTATACTCCTTAAAGTTGTTTTTTTTCCTATATTCATCATTAATTTTTCATCATTATTGACTGGGTTTTCAGACTCTGGGGCAAGTTTTATTGATGCTAGCACTCTAATTGAGCAGAAACAAGAATTGCTCTTTAAATATGCTTCAAACATTTGGGTAATAAACTGAATAAGTAATGCAATATTGTATTTCCATTCAAGTGAAAAATATTTCCATTTTTGAAAGAAAAAGCACTACATTTCCCATTAATTTTATTAGCTCACAGAAATAATTTTAACGTAAGATCCTAAAAAATTATTTTTGAGTTATTAGGCATATATATACTATTAATAAAGAAGATACAGAACAGCAGTCATTTGAGAATTATTTAATCATAGAATAAGTTATTTTAGAACTGATTTTGTGAATATCCAATGTTTGCCTGGCATATCCAGCATAAGATCACATGCTAAAAAATTGACCAATTTTGGTTTCAAAGTCACTGTCAGGAAAAGAAAAAATCATTGTGATAATTGGTCAAATAGTTTCACAGTTCATACTTTCATATGACATGAAAAATGTATTCTTATGGTAAAATTGTAAATATTTGATCTATTAAAACTTATTACTCTGATGAAAACATCTTAATTGTGAAAGCAGCTTGCATCTGACATTAAGAAATCACTCATGAATGGCTTTGGTTTGAAAACTGATTAGCTGTTTGAAAATGTGAAAATGATTTCTCAAGAATAAACCTAATGACTAGATACTCACTAAAATAAAATATGACAATACAATTAGTATATAATGGGTAAGATTCTCATGCTTCTTTTCTCAGTATAATGTGACTGCTGCGCATCATGTGTCAGACTGTTTATGATAGGGATTATACTCAATTTATGAAAACATTTTTGGTTAAAGCAAAAGAGGAAATAGTTACATTTTTGCATGCTATTGTAAAGTGACTGAAACAATGCTAATCCAGATTGATAATTATTAATAAATAGTAGACTGTAAAAATATATGCTGGCACAAGTATAATAATCCTTACGTAATTGTAACTTGAAGCAATTACTTTTTTAACACCTTAATTTTGGAGCAGCATTCCAAGTCAAACATTTTAAAAAGTCTTAAGCAGTTGTTCACCAAAACAGTAATGAATTTCTATTCTTAGCAAGAAAGTATACATTTTTTAAGGGGTGATTTTAATTTATTTTATTTTTTTTTTTTTACAGCTGAGGATGCTTGTGGAGGAACTATGAGAGGATCGAGTGGAATCATCTCGAGCCCCAACTTTCCTAATGAATATCATAATAATGCAGATTGCACATGGACAATTGTGGCAGAGCCTGGTGATACTATCTCACTCATATTTACAGATTTCCAAATGGAAGAAAAATATGATTATTTGGAAATAGAAGGTTCTGAACCACCTACAATAGGGTAAGTCAAATATTGCAATTTTAATGTAATAAAAAAGAAAAAGATGATAAAATGTGGAAATACAACTTATTGTTGCTTTTCCTTTTGTGAATATGTAGTCTTGCTAAAAAAAACCCCTCCCAGTAATAATTGTGACCATGGCATAAATGTTGATGTTCCAATTGCAGCTGTAAAATGGTTTTTAATATATTCCGAAGATGTAGCATCAAGATGAAAGGCACTGTAGACTCGTTTGCCTCATTGTCTGTGTGTCTAACCATTTAACCATTATTACATTAAAAATGGATGTACTGGTAAGGATTGGTGAAGCCTTCAGAGAGTTTCATAATGTCAGAAAGTGAATGGCATGGAGGCTTTTAGCACAGAGATAGGGGGAATTAGCATTGGCCACACCTGTTGGTCATGGGTTGTCTCTGGAGGAGTTTCTGTACAGGGAACTGTATGCATAGTCTCTAAATAATGTGAGTATGGTTGGTAATACACTTACCTAGAAATATCCATCCTCATTTGTGAGCTAAAACACCTTTAGCTGAGTAGTCACAGTATTTTTTGGCTCTGGTTCTACTCCAAATATAGCACCTTTAAGGAGACTTTATGACTGTTTCTTTGTTTGTTGACTTAGCAATAGTAACAATATTTTTTCTAGTCTGACTTCTGCAATTTTTAATCTCAGTAGATGAGTTATGTAGATGTTGCAACAGAAGTACAAGAAATAAAATAGTAAATAACCTCTTTCAAGATCAGATTTGGTTAAACAGGAAAAATAGATTATACATTCTGTGTCTTTCTGGTCTGGTAGTTTTATGGTAACACAGCATCACACTACTCAAGAAACATGTCAATATGACAAATCCTTCTGTTTGTTTTATTGGTTTAAATATGCTGTTGATTCACAGAAATGAAGTTGTATACAAACCCATAAATCACAGTTATGGTCTCCAGTAAAATCTTCATCTCTTAACTGGCTCATAAAGTTTTCTGGAGGTTCTGTATGACAGACAGAGGCATGTGAACAACAGGTGATACAAGTGGTTGGCTAGATACATTAAGGTCAGTAGAGTCTTGTTTTCATATCACTATAAACCCCCTCCAAATGTAACATAGACCAAATAAAATGGTTTTGATTTTATAATAAGGAAAGATCTAAAATTAGATAATTATATTGTTTTAAAAGCATCGGACTAGGTTTCTGTAAGTGTTGATTATAAGTAATAAATTTTTACTGCTTCAGAGTGTAATAAAAATCTATACTCTTAAGATTTAGCAAATAGTGTTTTCTAATTTGAGTTAATTTATACTGCCACCTACATAGTTAATCACCTGTATTAGAATATTACTTAATTGCCATTGAGTTTTTCAAGCTCTTAAACTGAAATCTGTTGAACTAGCTGTCAGCTAAAATAAATTTTAAATAATAATTTATAATAATTAGTGGGGTAACACCAATGACATACGGACATTATGAATCACTCGAATAGCTAAATGTGCATTTGATTTTTTTGAATGTGTTTTATTTATTCATTTATGAACTTCAAACAATGATTTCATTTTTTGTTCTATAAATACAAGGCTGTATTCAAATGATAAAATAAGATTAATTTATATATGGAAATTCCCATTATCTGTTTACAAAACATAAAAATTTACAATGCTAATTTAATAATTGCTCATGTAGAGAAACAGACTGAGAGCATATTCTTTTTTTAGCTTGTCGTTTATATTCCCTAGATTGGACTGATGTGCTCAATTACGGAAAAGTATCCCCCCATATGTTGGGAAAAACAGATTTGGAAAGCTTAATTAACAGCAATTTGTGAATTAGATTTTGAGTGGTAATACTATATATGCCCTTAGACTATAGCTAATCTAAAACTAAACCCAGGTCCTTTATCTTTCATTCTGGAAAAAAACGTACCTAATTTTCAAATTTACTAAAAATTTACTGGTTGAGCTGGATAATAAATATTAATATAAAATAATGTCTTAGAAAATTTGGTGCTTTATATGACTATTACACCTATTGATTTAAAGAAAATCCTTAAACTTTTCTTCTGACATCTGCTGTGTAAAAAAAATATCTCTACTTTCTGTTTCTAACTGAAATAAAGAGCCAGATTATGCATCAAGTAGATAGGCTGGGGTTATCCTGAGACAAGACTTGGAATTCTTTATGAAGTGCTAACTTTCTGTAGTTTTCTAGTCAGTTGTCATAATATTTCAGATATGGCAGTCTTTTCTCTCACGAAAAGCTTGATAGGCCATTTTCATTTAAATAGCAGTAAAAAATTGCATAGATGCCCTTCAGGGTTCTTGTTGTTGTGTTGCTTATTCTAACATTTGCCAACTTGAGTTGAATTATGGCATTTCTTAAATTTTGGAAGTGAAACTGAAGGAAAATTATTTGTTTGAGGAAATTATTTTCCCCATTTTTTTCAACAAAACAAAAACCTGAAAGTAAATAAGATCTAGTGAAATGTTCCTTTTTGTCTACAAAAACCAGGCCATGCCAAACCAATACACTAGTTGACAGCTGTTCTTCCTCCATATTTGGAGAGCTTGGTTGTTAATTAGCATTTCCTGACTCTTAATCCCATTTTACTAGTGCTATGAAAGCACAAAATGATAAACAGAACCTGTAAGAAATATTAGTGAAGAATATGGTAACTAATGGTAATTAAAGGGAGGGTGAGCAGGCAGATAATATCTGTTATGGAAAAGGGTATTATCTGGGGTTGTGTTTTTTTTTGTGAGGAAGATGCAGTTATCCATGTTAAATAGGTACATGGTCACTTTTATTGCCAGTTTGGTTACAATAAAAATTAGCCCTTAGGAGGCATTTAAAAATTAAGTGTACTGTTATAACAACCTTCAACAGACACATGCATTAACAAAACAGATTCTCAAGAAGATCTTTTTAACAAAGTGGTTATTTCATTTATCCAGTGCCTGAACAGGTTAGATTTATTTTCAGTCAATGTACTTGATTAAATAATGCTCGTATCAAAGGCTACAGAGGAAAACCTCTGCCTGACATAAATGTGACAGCGCAGGGATAGAAAATCACTCCTCAAAGTACAAGTACCAATAAAAGTAATAATATGTTGAAGGAAAAAAAGCAAAACAGACAAGACAAGAAGCAGAGGTTTTCTTCCATAAGAAGAGATTAAAATAGGAGGAAATAATCCCACCTCAGGCCTAGCATTTTTTTTCCTGAAAAATCACTTCAAATTAGAAAGTGACAAGTACAACAGTCTCTTTTTTAGTAATGAAGACTGTTGACACTGCTTTAGATAATTATTACTGTTTTCTCACTAATACAAAGTTTTTAAATCTGTGTTTAATGCTGAGAGGAAGGACTCAGGAAGGTAAAGTTTATGAGTAATATGATTTTGATAAGTATGCTAAAAGCCCCAGATGACAAAGTTTGTAATCTGATAACAGTTGAATTTAAATTTAAATAATAGTAGCAAAATTGGTACTGCTTATCCTAGGAAAAATTATTTCAGAAGAATGTTGTGGTTGTAGCCAAATAGGTAAAAAATTTTATTCAATTAATAGAACAAACAAAGTGCAGTCGTAAAAATTGTAATCATCCTCCTTTAATTATCAGAGTATTTGTTTACTGATAGTGGATAGAATTAATTTTTACTGGATTTAATTGCAAAGAAAAAAAAAAATGAAAAAAGTCACTGCAAAAAGCAGCCAAGTTTTGGAGTGCCTAAATTCTATTCTTCTTCAAAAACAGGGAGTAGAAGGTAACAGAGATAATGCTGAACTGTGGAACAGGGAGAGCATAAAATCAGGAATAGGAGGAATAACAATGCTAAAAATATTTTCTGGATTGAGCCTTTGATAATCCGTCCATTGTATGTTTTCATCTTTATCTTTTTCTGAAGGACTGAGAACAAAAATGAAGTTCTTTGCTTTCTTGGAAACAAAAGCTTTCCATAGAAACCAGGTATTTCTGTCCTTTACTGTTTGCTTCTGTGATTTAATTTTTTGCTTGGTGATTCAGCATTTCACCTGTGGCATTTCCATGAGGTCCTTTGGAACCCTCCAAGAAGCACAATGCATTTTGTAATGTGTAGGGTTCAGGCACAATGATAGTGTTTAGGAGGGGAATTTCTTAGAGGGACTGTGGAGGTTAATGGCATGTTTTTCATTGTTCTATTGTTTGACTCTCTCTGACAATCATCATCTTAAAAGGACTTTGAAAATGGATTTACATCTGGTAATCTCAAAATTCTTACTGAAACATGAGAAAGATTTTAATCTAAGAGAGGAATAAGATATCAAATCATGTTTAACAGCAGAGGCGGAGTCTTCTCTTCTGTGATTTTGTACTATTTGTTCTTGTATGTTTTTGAAGAAATAGAAGGCCCTTCCATAGTGAGTACCCTGTTTTGAGGGGGTTTTCTGCATTAATTTCTCAGGTTTTAGTTCAAGAGCAGTTACAAATGTGCCTCAAACTTTGCAGGCAGAATAGACACATATAAACATGAGTTACATGATGAAAATCTGTCATTTTAGGGTAGAGACCTGGAAGACTATGCTTCTTATAAGAGTGACTTTGCAGTATTTCGATTTAGGGCTTAGTAAAAGGAGAATGTGATTTCTAGAAATTGTTATATCCATGGAAATACAAATCAACCAAAGGTGTAAATCCAGAGTTTAATCCTGGAATTCAATATCTTATGTATGTATCCACATAACTAGGTTGTAAGGAAGCACAAGACAGAATGACAAAACCTTATAAGCAGAATAGTTCAGCATGGAAGGGAACTCTGGAGCTGACTAGTCTAATCTACTGCTGAAAGCAGACTCAGCTTTTAGGTGAGGCAAGGTTGCTCAGGCCTTTATCTAAACACAGACTCTAAACAACCTATATGGACAACCTTCTTATAATTTCCTGACTGTCCTCATGGGAGGAAAAGCTTTTCCACTTTTTCCTAATTTAGAAATCAATGTTTTCAGTCAGAATCAACACACAAGAATTTGTTATCGTTCAGGAACACATAATCATAGATGGATTATATGCAGGTGCTTTTATTGAAGAGCTCTGGAAGCCAGGGGTACAAACCCAAATCTGACTTCGACATTGATTCAAGGTGCATACATATTTATATTCTAACATTATATAACTACCTATTGTTTTATTGTGTGAGCATGATCTTTCTACTGCTACTACTAACCAATCATCATGTTTAACTTTTGATAAAATCACATCATTTATCAATACACTCAACAATCATATCATTAATCAATGTGCAGGTGCAGTTTCACATGATCTACCAAAAACAATCAACAACACTCTCCCTCCGAGGCCCCCCGGGTCCACCCCACCTCCCTGAACATTGCTTGCAGTTCCTATGATTTTAGAAACATTTTTAACCCCATGTTAACAAATTTATTATTACCAATTACCTGTTTGAGGTTCAAACATCTCCTGAGTTCTCTTTCTTCCTTATGGATAGGCAGTGCTATGACCTTGCTCATGAGCAGGTTGGCTGATATGTACAATCCTAGCTCATGAGTTGAAGATCTTCCTTTCTCAGGCTCAAGTTGTCCCATTCATCTTACAGGGATATGTACATGACCAGAGACATGATTTGTCTTGTCTTCCTCTAAAATACTAAATGCTAAAGCTTATCTGGCTCATGTGATTTATAACTATATCATGGAGTCAAGCCTCAGTGAGAAAACTATCTGTTAAATTCCAGTGTGTACTTGCATCAGACAGGGAGTCAGATGCAGGCACAGAATCCCCTTTGTGGTACAAATGAACACTTTACATGGCCACTGTGATGCTGCTTTTGAAAAAAAAACAACATGTCCCCACTTCTATTTCTGACTCATCCCCTACCTTGTGTTGGCTCAGGCGTTTACCTAGTCACAAAGGAACTGCACCAGGAAGTGATAGGAGTTAAAACCAAGCTCTTTTTCTTCCTGTGTTAGTGAGTAGGAAACACAAGAGTTGAAGCGAGGCACATAGGGAGGGGAATATTGTTTCTTCAAGGAATAGAACAACTTTATTGTCAAAATAAAGCCTGATCTGTTGTCTTCTCAGGTACTTGTATGTTGAATAACAGTACCCATGCAAAGATCTACTGTTTTTTTTTTTTCCTTTTACAGTAGGTGCAGAAACTTCACAGAGTTATTTGATTTCCTTTATATTTTTTATACTGTATCCTTAATGCATTCTTGTGATGGTACGAAATATTTTATTTTGATTAATGTACACAATCTCAGGAAGACAGTATTTGTTCATTGCTGTTGCAAAAGGTGGTTATAAAAGCACTTCTTTAGAGGAAACTTTTTCTGAAGCTGCTCCTAATTTCTTACACTTCCTATATTCAGGGGTACTGCAAAAGAAAACATTCATAAGCCTCTTTTAAGCTGCATGTTTTCATTATTCTGATAGTACTTTTTAATATGCATGAAGTTACTCTCATCTGGAGTCAAACAGATATTCACCAGCAATTATCAAGTGAGCAGTTATACACTGGATGGGCTTTTTACATATATTCTTCTCAACAGAGATAGGATTGTATTATTTCAAAAAGTCTTATCAACACTGAGAAACAAATTGAAAAACAGTTCTCTTGAATCTTTATATGCAAGAACAGTACTCTGGTTTTCCCACATCCCTCTTAGACAAAGATTTACTGACTACTGCTTTTGTGCTCCCATGGGTCACTTTAATCCTCCTTTGATGAAGAAGCCCAGAGCTTCCAGTGTGGCTTATTTGTAACTCTGCTTTGTAGAAACCAGGTAAATAATAGTCTAGACCTGGGGGACTTTGCTAATGAATACTTAAAAAGTGTAACAAAAAGAAACAAAAGTAGCAAAAAAAATTGGAAGTTTCTTACAGCAGACTTGGGGAATAAAATAAAGTCGGGAAGGTGGCTTGATGATTTAACAGGGAGCACTTTCAGTGTGCTTACTCCAGCAGAATACTGCACTTTTTGACATGGTCATTCACTACAGTCTCAGGATGGCAATTGTTGGAGTAGTAAGGGAGACATTGCTCTTGTCTTGACTGAAATGTCAGTGACTGGACTCCTAAGTTTTATGCTACATGAGCTGTATGGTGGGGGAAAGTGTATTAGGATAGCATAAATCTCAAAACAAGGCAGGGAAAAAGCATCACAACCAACCCAAACCCCAAAGAACAACTAAACTGCAAAACACATAATTGTTTCATTCCTGTGTAATTAACACTTCACATTTTCTTCTCACATGTTCTGAGTCTTTGCCATGTTTACGTTATTTGGCAAAGTAAGTGGCATGTTGTGGGAGATTAGTGATCCCTAAAGAGATAATCCCAAATCACTCTCATTTCTAGATTCTGAATTAAAAATTTTAGTATGTGTTGTACATTGAGTAAACTAAATGCATTCATAATTCCATCTTTTATGTCTCAGTCTACAATAACTAAAAGTATAATACTTTGAATACATGGATGAAATCCTTTGCATTCATTAAAAAATTCTGACGAGATAAAACATTATTTATATGGGCCCTACAGGCTTATCATAACTTCACAAACTGATGCTTTTTTTTGTGATTGTCCATCTGTTTTGCCTGTGAATATCACATTAGGATATTTGTGCTGCAAATTCACTTGTAAAATGAATGAGTGACTAAAACAAACAATTAAGCATCCTTTGAATCTGCAAGTGAAATTCCATTATATTAAGGATCAACACAATATCAAACTAGAGTCAGAACAATTTTTTTATAATTACGTGCCATCCAATATGCAGGTGACTAGTGACAATCCACAATTTTCTGACCATGATCTAACAGTCAGTAAAAAAAGAAAATAAACCAGTCATGTACATTTACTGTATGTTTATTTCTTCTGCATACAGTAAGTCATGCAAAATTTCACTCAGGGTGGTAATGCATTGGAATAGGTCGTCCAGTGAAGTGGTGGAGTCACTATCCGAGCTGGTGTTTACGAGATGTCTGATCTGGCACTGGGTGATACAATTTAGTGATTTAGGGGTTAGAGTAGTAGTGCCCGGTTGATGGTTGAACTTGATTATCTTAAAGGTCTCCCAACCTTGATCATTCTCTGATTAAGTGATTTCACCTGACATTATCTAATGTTTAATTATAATGAATAATAAGATGTGAACCATAGTTTCAGTGGCAGCTTTATTTGGTTGTTTTGTGAGGCTTTTTCATAGTCAACGACTTTTCTATCCTCTATTAAAAACCTTATTAATGAAGATATGTCTTGATGAAGTGAACTCTATTCTTCTTTCTTTGCTGAGTAGACTTTTTGGATATTTCTGTAAGAGTCCATAAGTAAGTTGTTGGCAGCTTCACATCTCTCCATCAACTTTTTCAGTATCCAGACTAGTGTCTTTGAATCTGCAGAAAAATTACCTACTGCACAGTACATACTCTTTCTTCCTGAAGCATATAACACAGGTTTTGACATCTTTTATGTGGATATATTGCACTACTGCAGAAATTCTTTTCCCCATTATTTTTTATGTCAGATGACAAACTTAAACCATCATCTCTATTTTCTGAGGAAGAATGTGCTGTCCTGACTGTCCTAAGGGAAGTTAAAGGTAAGGTGAAGGACTGTTTGAATAAGGTTTATTTTCTCTTTAGTAACTGACACTATGCCTTTCAAGAAAAAGAATCAAAACAATTCTAAACTGAAGGTTCCAACTTTTAAACTAAACTTTCCAATCCCGTATAACTTACAGAATATGAGTTTCGATCCCAAAATGCATGCATCTTTGCTTCTTTGTGTTTTGGTTAGTTTTGAGGTTCGTGTTTTCTAGAGAGTTAATTATAAAAAGGGAATTCTGTAATAAGGTGGAATTAAGGAATTGCTACAGTGCTGAATGCAATTTAAATCAGAGTTCAGCTCCTGTGGGAAAGAAATGAGGGATGATTATGACAGAAGCAAAGGCTAACAGTCCTTAGAGTATTATTTTTTCACTTACCTTTGAATTACAATGAATCCACTAGCAAGACCTTCCACCAACTCTTAATAGATTTAAACTAGGTAGCTGAAAGTTAAGTTTGTACTGAAGATTCACTAACTATGAAGCTAAAGCTTTTCTAGATGTGCTGGAAATTATTTTTATTACTGTACTCTGTGCATCAGGCATATATAGACATAAATTGGAGTGTTACAGAAATGTTGCCATTCCATCTGGTTTTGGTGATTCTGAACACAGGTTCCCCAAAACTGTGAAGTAGAGCAGGACATTTTATTATTCTGTTCTATAACGATTCCATAGAAATAAAGCTTAAATTGTCAAACTTGTAATTTCAATTATGTGTTGCTGTTTAAAAGTGATGCAACTTGATTTAAATAAAAGTCTGATCTATTTAATATGACTTTTCCTCTTAGTTTGTGCACAGATTGCTACTGATACAGGAAAAGTGTAAAAAATGAACCAGGCGGTTTCAATAGCCTAGTTCAGTTTACACAGTGGAGTCCAGATTACTTTGCAACATATTACTGGTCTCTGATTTTCCTTTGGGTTCACCTGGAAACATGGAGCATAGATTTAAACTTCCATGGCTCAGAATTCATGGCAGGAGTATCTGTTGCGGAGCTCAGATTGAAAACCATTTGATACAACCAACTGGGTCATTCAAGAGAATATATATATATGTGTTTTCCCATGAAAAAAAATCTAGGAACAAACACTGTGAACTGAGGTTTGCAACTCAACCTGAGAGAAATCAGAGTTCAGAGTAAGATACCATTGGGGAGAACAGTATTCAGCCAGCTAAATAATTGGTATTTTTTTGGTACCAAATCAAATAGACAAAAAGAAAGGTACTGTATAAAGTATCAGGTATATATATGTGTTTGCATTGAGCTAAGCAAAAATAAAAATGATATCATATATCCTTTGGTATTATATTTTAATATATATCTGAATTTAAAAAAAAGAAAGGAAAAGACTAGTGCTGCTAACATTGAATGTTGAAGTAGAAGAGCAAGGTATTCTTTGTATTCTGAAAAAATGAAAAATAGATACATGTAAAAGACTATTTGATAAAAAGCAGGATTTAATTTATCTGGAAATCGGTTGAAAGAGCACAATGGCATTATATAGGCATACTAAGATGCTTATTTCTATGTAAAAAAAAAGTATTTGTCTAAAAATATGATGGAATTTTATTACTGTTTATGAGTAAATAGACATCAATACTAAGGAGAAGCACATCAGGCATTAAAAAACTTAACAAAACAAATTCAAAAAAGAAGGGGTTAATATAATCCACAGGAGATCTGGCAGTAAGTAGAAGTGAATATATCAAGTACATAATAACATGCTATTATTTCAAAAGAAAGATATAGATCATAGTAAGAGACCTTTAAAGCTCCTGGTGCAGTCATAAAGATATATAGAGCAGAAAGAAATTTTTCAAAAGGTGAGAAAAGAACCACATGACTAATGAATAAAAGCATAAAATACTAAGAAGCTTTGAGAACACAGTAAGAAAGGCTATCACAGTTGCTGAATTACAATTACCAAAGGATATAAAAGACAATGATGGAGAGAGCTTGTAACTACATTACAAAGAAAGAGAAAACAAGAAAACAGAAACACTGGTTCCTCAATGAAAAAAAACAAGAGGGCAAAGGAAAGGGACACCTGGGAAGTTGTAATAGAGACAGTTAGCTCTGAAACATGTAAAAATAATGGGGTAAGTGATAAAAAATTGCTGAATGAAAAAATTAAGTTCTTTTTACTAACCAATCTTTTATTACAAACTAACAGAAAAAAGAGTCAGTGTTGTCTGTAAATATGTGGTGTATTTAATTGGGAAAAGGCACACAAACAACATGTACTGGTTAGTCTCTGTAAGTCATGTTGTGTTGCATCTTAAATGGATTAGATCTAGGCCCAGTAATGTTAAATATTTTTACAAAATTTCAGTGGAAGAAGAATTATACATAAATATGAATAATGGCAACTTGGAGGGTTACAGGCTTTTTAAAGGACAGCAATATACTTCAAAATAATGCTGATAAGTCAAAGTGAACTTGAACATGTGAAATTTCCGTCAGAGAAGTACAAATGCTGTAGGCTAAATAAAGAAGGCATAGGAGTAAATATCAAATAAGGACTAAATAGCCAGTCAGAGGACTAATGCTGATTAAATACATCAAGAAAACACAAAACAAATAAATATTCATAAGAAAAATTATTGAACAGTGTGTCCTTGTGTGCACATGCTTTTAGGTGTGCAAAAGTAAATTGTTTTTATAGTATATGCCCTGCATTTATACAAGCACACAACTTTCATAAGTTGCTGATACGGTTGATAAAGATTCTGAAAAGGGTTGAATTCTTATTTAGCTGAAAAAAAATCATGCATTGATGTTCTTTTACAAATGTAAAAAATATTTGATATTTATACGGCCTTTAAAACTGCATTAGCAGTTAACACAAATGTTTTCATGTTTCCTAATGAGGTATTTCCTAGTATATCTTGATAAAATAAATTAAAAAAAAAAAAAAATGGAATCAATATTAAATCATCAGGTGGTGTTATAGCTCAGTAGGCCCAACATTTGTTTGGTGTGTCATGTTTGGGTGGGTGTTAAGGGTTGGGACTAAAGAATACTTTCACAGTTGTGGAGCCTAAGCTTGGTTTCAACTGCCCATGTCTGGCTAACTTTCTAATAATTACATTCTTATAAGTCAATACGTTAAAGGTCAGTCAATTTATAGCATGTGAATTAGAGACCTGCTATCTTTTATCAGTTATTAGATCTGAGTATTTGCAAACTTTCAACTCATATTTTTCAGAAGAGTTGCTCAGGGTGTTCAGATAACATTATCTCATTACCACTAATATCAGTAAAGGCATCATATAAGAATTTAATAGATAATAGACTCTATACAAGATATTTTAAAACTCATATTGTTTTTGTACTGCATAATTTAGAATATATCACTTTCCAGTCAAATGTCATGAACAAAGGTTTCTTTTGGCAGCTTCAATTTTTGCAGTAATACTTTATTTATGTGGTAAAGTAAATAAAAATCATTATTGTAGGGGACACTTACTTAAAATCTCCAGTCTGGAAAATCTGCGTAATGAGCTGGCAGTTCAACTAGGGTACCAGAATTTCCTAGAGTAGTAAGATACTTCATTCTAAAACCATAGAATATTGATAAATTTTATAAATTTTGTTTTTGTTCTCTAGCAAAGCTTTCATATTTATTAGTCAATATATTTAGCAATTCCATTAGTTTTATTAAAAATAAATATTATCATAAATATTTTATGTTCCACGTAAAAGCCAACATTATTAAGCAGGTCTGCTTGGTTCATTTTTTGTGGCAGAGGGAGAGGCAAAGACATGAGGATTAAGAACAAGTTACATTTGCTTATAGGACAATGAAAATATTTTACTTTCTAAGAAACAAACATATATTTAAAATTTTTTTTTTATGTCTCTTTCAGCTCTAAATTGAAGACTTTTGAATCCAAGGAGTTTTTCAAGTAACACAGATTGATATAGCAAAATCAATTTGAAGTATTTCAAATTATCAATCCATTTTGGTTTTTTCCAAGAATCAATCAATTTTTCCAATATTGTTTTTTTAATAATAATAACTACCCCTAATTAAAAAGTAGACTATGAGATTTTACAGTATTGTGGAGAATCTTATACATTCTTCTTATTTCATAATTTCTTGTTGTATCATATTTTTAGACATTTATTGCTCTTAAATCTTCGGTACAGCCTCTGTTAATAGAGCATGTGATGTCTTTTTTTGAAAAGTTAAATAACGAATATTCATTTTGGATACAAGTTGTCAAATCATGGAGAGATGAAAATGCTGTGTCATGGCTTGTTCACTGGCTGATTTGCTGGAAACAGCAGGTGGCTAGCAGTCAGACCCATGCAGTATCCCAAAGCATATTCTCATCTCTGAGAGCAGCATTTAGTTTTTGGAAAAAAAAATATATATATATATATAAATTGTGATTTTACTCACACCTGTGTATTAAGAATTGACATAAATAATTTTTACACCTATACTTGCTTATGCTTCAACTTAAGAAACAAAAATTCATGGTCTCATTTTCCATAAGATTTGACACAAATGTTGCTTTTTAAAATTCTTTGTCTATTTCTTTTTCTAAAAGATATTAAACACACTGAAAAGGTATGTTCTTGTTTTTCTGGATATCTTAGCACGTGTAAACTCAATAATCAAGAGTGTATCAGTACTAAAGTTTGGTGAATCCTTTTCAACATAATCTCCTGTAAATCAGTAGAGTTTGGCCCAGACTTTCTTTACACACACATCAGTTCATGTTTATCTACAGGGTTCAATTCAGTGTCATACCAGCCTAGGTCTCGAATTGGAGGCAGTACAGCTCTAACAATAGGAATCCTTGCTCAGTGCAAATATTTGTGCTTTTGAGTGCATGAATATCTATTAATGTTTTTTCAGTTTGAAACACAGGAGTGTTTTAACTCCAGCAAGTTAGTTATGTGGCACAAAGGGGAAGGACTGTGGTGCTCATTCATTCGGTATCTGATACCCACACTGTGTGCTCTCCAGTGGTTCAAACTGTAAAGCAGATGTGTGATGTCCAGAACTCAGATTTAATGAGGCGCTTGGTGCTGACTGGAATATCTCAGAGGTGTTGCTCTTGATTGTCTAGATATGCCAGTAATCTACAGAATATACACAGAATAGAAGACGTCGTTGGTTCATAGTAAAGAACAGAAGAGAGAATTTCAGTTATTAGTCTCAGGGGTCAGTAAGAAAGGCATTGTTTTGAATGAGAGAAGCAACTTTTCTAATTTCCAAGATTCAATATGTGTTTCACAGATACAGGGTTTTGTGCCAGAAAGAACTAGTGGACAATATAATGCCTCCTCCTATAAATGAGAGGCTTGTGTATTTAATTTGATTTTCTGTGCTAATTTAAAAAAAAAAAAAAAATAGTCTTCTCTTAAAAGTCCTTAAAAGTCATTAAAATATGCAACTCTTTTCCTTAATTTTTTTTTTTTTTTTTAATCTGCTCTAATTGTTACTCACCATTGTTGCAAGAATAGGGGAAAAATATACACTTTGTAAGTGTTTATCATTGACTTCTGCTGGTATTTTCATGTCTTTGTCAGGTTAGAGAAAGAGATCGTCAGTGTTTTTTACACTACTTTTCTGAGGACAGCTTGCCTCCCCATTGTCTTCACAGAAGCTGCAGGGGAAACTTCTCCAACGCCCAGGGCACCAGCTCTCTCTCTCCTTCTTCAGTGCCTTTGTGTCTGCAGGGCTGTTTTGCTCACATATTCCTCTCTTCCAACTGCATTTAGTTGTGCAGCAGTTCTTCCCTCTTCCCAATATGTTATCCTAGAGGTGTTACCACTGCTGCTGGTGGGCTCATCTTTGGCCCTCAGTGGATCCATCTTGCAGCCAACTGGCATGTGTTCTGGTGGACATAGGGCAAGCTCCTAGCACTTCTCACAGAAGCCACTCCTACCAAACCCATGCCACTCAAACCCAATACAATCGTCCAAGTTGCACAGTTTCTGTTACGAGAGCCTCCTTTGACAAGATCTCCAAAGGGAACTAAATTAGATTACTAAATCTCACCTATTCATATAAATAGGAACAGATCATGTGTTCTTAATGGTTCACTTTGGAGGTTTTTTTAAATTAGGAACCATCAAACTACGAATTAGAGTCTAAAATCTTGTAAAGTGTAAAAGTAACTTCTCTCAAAATGAGGTGTTCTGCATGCATGCTGATACTACTTGCCCAGTCCCCTTCTCCCTTTTTAATTCTTATCTAATAGGGCTAAATGTGAGCTATCATGTCCCTTATTACTCAGATAACTTCAAAGCTTTGGTCCTTAGTTTTAAAGGCATTTTGTTGCTTATATGTCTATGATGTAAAAGTGATGGAGGTGTATGATATGCACATTTAATCACAATATCTTAAAAATTTTCCATACAAAAGAATTGAGAAATTTTTCCCTAAAAACAGTCAGAGAACATTTGAATATGAATGTGACAAATACAGTAAAGAGAGGTATGATCAAGTACATAGAATAACAGTAAATTCATAGTGTTGTTTAAAGGACATAAATTGTCATAGAAAGCAGTTTTAATGATTAGACCAGTTTAATTTGGAGATTTGAAATCTATTTCTATCTAGGAGCAACAGGAGCAAGGCAGGGACAACTGTGAGGCAAGGGGGACTCTACACAGGCCACATTTCCTGTTCACTCACCTATAATATGCAGTTCTCCAGAGGCTGAACACAGGGACTTAGAGTCAATTAACAGCCTCCAATGTGGTAAGTGATAAACCAGGTCCAGGATCCCTTCAGGAACCCAGTCAAACAGAGATGACCAAGGACAGAACTGGAGTTGTCTCAGGCTGAGCTGGAATGGGGTTCCAAGGCAAAGACTTAACAGAATCCCCAGGCAGGCCTAGTCAAGGTCAAGAGAGTGCCCTTACAGCCCAGGCAGTTTCTGATTTTTTCTTAGATTTTTGTGCTGGGGAACAAAATATGTGCTGCAAATTTAAATATTATTATCATTATTATTATTATTATTATCATCATCATCATCATGTAATTACGTAATTATCTAGTTTCTTGGTATTTTTCAAACACTTTGTAATGAAAGTTGTATAAAATTATTAAGAAATTTCTTATCTGACAGATATATTGAAGAAGGGGAGAAAGTCACTACAGATAAATGTAATCAATTAAAAAAATTAAATGTCTAATCTGATAAATCCAGTAGAATTTGAAGGAGACACAATGTTGGATATATAGAAGAAAGTTCTTGCACAATATATAACTGAACAAAATATTAATCCACCTTCCACAGAAGGTGAAAGCTAAGGTGAATGGTTGTGTGAGTAATCTTCATGGATTCCTTGAGTACAATTATATTTAAATTATGCAGTAAAATGAGCCTTTCCTGGCAGATTTTGGTATAACATTTTCAAAGGGAAGAAACAGGAAGAAGTGAAGTCTCAGAAAAAGATCACCTGTAGTTTGAATTTAAATGTTTAATGTTTATCCTCTTACTTTGCATTGATGCATTGTTCTTTAAAGTCTTTTCAGGACTGTCTTACTATCACCCTTAAAAGATGAAATAACATAACTGATTCAGACTTAAAATGACACCATTTCAAACTTCTATTCTAATGTTAATGAACAACTTTTTAAAGATATTTTTGCATTTTGATGTAGTATCTAAATATGATCAATTGGAGAGGCAAATATTCAGGAAAACTCAAGAGTCTAGAAGTACTTTTTCTTATAAGACCCATGGGGTTCTTAATTTTGCTGTGGAGTGGGAGTAATTTGACTTGTATTTTAAACTTTATTGCCATCCAGAGCTGCATGCCAATTGCCCTTCATGCACTACAGAAAATACAATTAGAGTCTTTTACCAGTTTGACCACTGCATACCTATATGAGGTTTTCATTTTAACTACTTTAGTTACATTAAATACTAAGAATTATGGGAAGAAGTTAAATGAGAATTAGCTTTGTGGATAAGTACTCTGCTTCCTATTTCTAGTGTGTCCAAGTTTCTTTAGTGTGCATCTGGCCATACTGATAGCAACTGATAAGTCAGTAAATATGACTTTTGCCTTATTACTGGGAAGTGGCAACAGGCCTTGTATGGCCATGTATTGATCTGACAGCTGGATTCTCGTAGCACTCTTCTGAAGTGTCTTGGCCTGAGCTGTTTTTATCTTTTTCCTATCTACTGTTCAAGTGACTGTATGACTATCATGTGTACCAAAGGTTTGACAGTCCTAAGCAGTTGTTGTGCAACACATGTTGGGCTTCTGTAATTATTGGGTCTTGAGAAGGCTGGGAACCAATGAGAAAAAACAAAGATTCTGTTTAGGAAGCATCAGATAGCCCAAGGATGACTCAAGACTGAGGAAGGAGTGTTGTATCATGATGATCTCAGGATACTGGTCATAGAATGGTGAATGGTCATAGAGTGGTGTGGGTTAGAAGGATCCTAAATATGATCTAGTTACAACATCTGCTGTGGGCAGGGACACCATCCACTAGACCAGGTTACTTGCAGCCCCATCCAGCCTGGCCGTGAGCACTCCCAGGGATGGGATATCCACAGCTTCTGGTAACATGGTCGGGTGCCTCACCATCCTTACAGTAAAAAAATTCCTTCCTATTATGTAACCTAAACCCACTCTCTTCTGGATGGATGCCACTTTCCTTGCCCTAACACATGACCTTGTCAAAATTCCTTTCAAGCTTTCTTGTAGGCTCCCCTCAGGTACTGAAAGGCCACAGTTAGGTCACCCAGGAGCCATTCCTCCTCCAGGCTGAGAAATACCAATTCTCTCAGCCATTCCTCATCCCTCTAATGATTTTCATGGACCCCCTCTGTACTCCAGCAGATTTATGTCTTTCTTTTGGTGGGCACTCCAGAGCTGGATGCATTATTTCAGGTGGGGCCTCACCAGAGCACACTAGAGGGGCAGAACGACTCACAATACAAATTTTTCCCTTCTGTTTGGGAAAGAATGAAGTACTGATCTCAGGATGCAGAGGGACACTGAAAATTTGAACATAACACCCGAGAAAATAAGTAGATATTAGAAAAATTTCTTTAGATAAAGAAGTTACTGGTAGCATTAATGAGACTTTTCAATATTTAGACTGTTAGTCTGTTAAAGCATTAATTGGACTAATAATTTTGACATGGGGCTATTCTTTTCTATCCTAACAAGATTTTGTGTGTAACAAATACTATTGCAGAACATCAAATTGTAGGGCAAGTGTAATATTTTTGAGTATTTAGTTTGGTTCATTTATTGACACTTACCAGAAAGACTCAAGAACAAGCTTCCTTCTCCTATTCAGGCAATACTTGTAAGTATAACAGTTTGTTATAAACAATTGAAAAGAAAACAGCTGGTTCAGAGATTGAATCTGGCAACATTTTAAGAGAGGTAAATTATATAAGCCTCTCAGAGGTAATGATCCCAGTTATTCAGTTTGACTGTTACCCAAAGAAGTATTGGTCACATACAAGTTGTATTCAATTCAATTTTATTTAGATTAGCTGTGAAAGTAGGAGGAAGAAATGTGCAGGATTCCCCAGAAAATGGTCAGATAATCACATTCATCTTTATACCTGTCCAGGGACCTCCACTCTCCAGCCAAGGCCCTCAGATTTGGGATTCTTGAAAGAGACAGTTTGATTTAGTGTGTGCAGGAAAAAAAGTCCTAGGACAGTTCTTGGTGTCCGCCTTATCATACCTTCTGGGCCAGCAGGATGAGTGCCTTTGTGGGAGGCCTAAACTGCACAGCCTGCACCAGGTGGGCCTCTGTCTTCTCAGTGGTGCATCCAGACTTGTCTGCCTCTGCTCATTGTTGACTGGCCTGAGCTTGGTCTCACCAATTACACCCTGCTTATGTGAGCTGCTTATGTGGTAGAAAGACCCATGTGTTAACCACCATGTGCAGCCTTGGTGAAGTTCATATGTATTTATATTGTTTCTATGATCTGCTCAGGGAAATTGAGTTGTAAGTGCAAGGTCACTTTGTACATAAGGTATTTTCATCACATTTATGAAAAATTACTCCTTCTAAGATCCTGACATCTATATGAAAATTAGCAGCTTGTACTAGGCCAGCAGGCAATCAGGACACACCACTGTCCATCAGTGTTATTTTCTTATGACACAAAGACAAGATTGCATATATCATGAGCTAACAGTTGTGTGTTTAGAAGGCTCCTTTCCTCATACTTTATTATTCTGTCATGTCAAGAGATTAACTGGAAAACTTTGACATAGGAACATCTGGCTTTATAGGGTGCAATCAACTTCTGAATCTTGACACTTTTCAACATTTCATATCCACAATACTATAAACTTGCATTAATCATCAGTTGGACCTTTATTCAGTCTTTAATGATCATACACAGGCTTCTCATGGAGTTGCTTTATTTGACAGTTACTCTAAAATTGAACTTTTTTCAGCATTGCAAAGGCAAGACAAAGCTTTCATATATTTCAACACTGACGTTTTTAAAACAAAGACCTTTTTTTTAGTCTTTCAGACATCATAATGTACTTGACAAACAGAGTCAAAGGGTGAATTATTTTTATCCATCTAGATTAATAACTCTAAAATTAATCAATAGATTATTAAAGTACTTTACAGAACAAGTTTTTTTTTTTTTTCAAGGTTAAATAATGTAGAACTTTTTTTCCTCCTCTTCCCAAACACTTGCTTATTCAAGTTTTCATTTTTTTGTTTTATAAATCAGAAATAATTGGTTGCAGTGAAGTTTCAACCTAAATCCTTAGTTTAGTTCTAAATATCTCATGTGTCTAAATTTGAAGAGTGGCAATTTACTGTTCTAAAAATAAAAACCTGCTTTTTGTCATTCATTTGGCTGCAGTTCTGATATGTAAACAACAATTAATATAATATCAAACTTGTGAGTGTCCTCATTCTCAGATACATAAAATGCTCAGTCCTGCTATAAATATTACAGGGCCTAACCATAAGAATTAGGTCTTTTGCTAACTTCATGACCACTTAAAACTTGGGCTATGTATTACCCTCAAAATTCTAGTAGAGTGTTAGATTTAAGGCTCTCTTCTTTTGGGCATTTTTCCTTTACTTTTCTAATGAATATTTACTATTGAGAAGGAGCGTGCTTTAAGAAGAGACTTTTTCTTCTTTCCTCTTTAAAGACTGAATTATGACTGTTAATTTCTCATTGGAATTATGTGTTTTGTCATTCCTTATACTGGACATTGGACAATGGCAATGCAGAAGAATAATTCAATCCTCTTCTTTTGTTTTCTTCATTTATATGCTTGTTTTATTTCCAATTAATCTTTCTCTTCCTGTGTTATTTTTGTTTTCATCATTTGAAGTCTCATCTGGGAAACTGCTTATTTTGCTATTGTAATTACCTTTCAAATTTGCCTCTTTTCTGAAGCCAGTCTATCTCACAAGATGGAGCATTCCTTAATCATGCAGGGAGTTAATGACTTGAGTGTACTGACTGCACACACAAGAGCAGCCCTGATGCAACCCACCAGCAGTTTGAGTTTCACACATAAAATTAAATGAAAAACTCAACTTACATTAAAGTTCTATAGCTTCAGACACAGAGATGTCTCATTTAGTCTTCTTCTGAAATACAGATATACCAATATTATAAGTGTTAGTATTGCATAAATGTAAGCTACATTTAAAATTCTAGGGAAACCACAGCTCTTAAAATACTTACTTTATGCTGGAAATACTTCAGCAAATACAGAATAGTACAGAAGCAAAATTTACAAGCAATTTTGTTGACCTCTGTTGTTATCCAAAGATGAATGAAAATGCCTATTGGCATTTAATATTTATGTGATATGTTAAAAAAAAAAAAAAAAATCATGAGTTATCAGTTTAGACAGCAATAGATTTTGTAAGAAACATTAGAAGTTGGTGGAGGTTTTTTGCTTTTTGACAATATAGATCAGAGCTCTGAAATGTTTTAAAATAATTTGGATCGAACATTTCCAGGAAAAAAAAAAAAGGCCAGTAACCAAAGCTGTCATGCAACAGACACTAACATCTATAATGAATACCATTAAGATCCATTAAACTCATCAGTGAAACTGGAAACAAAAAAAAAAATCGATACACCTAGTCCTACAAAATACTTACTCTTTTAGTGCTTGACCAAAGAGTTAAGTTGGCGTCTGAACTTCAATGTAAACGTCATACAAACTGAGTTGATGGAACAGGAGGGATATGTTAACTTAATCATTAAATCCTTCAGGATCTCTCAAATCAAGCAATATATTAAATATTGAGTTGACATCAGCTTTGCTTCCCTAGTGTGCAACTGGTTGTTTCTAAACAGATATGGATTTATTAAATCCAGAGAGACCTGAGTTTTAATCTTGTGCCCTTAAATCTGCATTGCGGGGTGGATCTTTTGCAAAAGATGTTTTTTATGAAGCTTGCTACATTCAGTGTTGCTTTGTGGGATCAAGGCAGTCATGAAGAACAAAAGAAAGGATCCCAGAAGTCTTTGCTAATGAATACATGTTGTATACAAATACAGGAGACACAATAAGCTGTAAGAGTTTGCTACTTCAAATTTATGTTTAATACAAGTACTGCCTAATTGAAGCATATTTAACCAAACCAGATAGGTCACTGATCAGGTACTGTTGTGTTGGCTACGTCTTTCCTCTCCTTTCCAGGGACAGATGGCTACTCTCTTTTTTAGAGTATTATGCTGTGTAAGTATTAAGCCCCAGTAGCACATACGTGAACATGCATAGGCCTTACCAAAATATGTGATAATTTGCCCTTTTTAATCAAAGCTTTATATAGAGTAGTTTTATTTCAACATGCAAATAATGCCAATAAGAAAGAATCCATACAGCTGCAGTTTGCATCAAAACAAGCACTTAGGATTTTATAGTGCATATATATGAGCAATGAGATCTATGTATGCACTTAGTCATGCTTAGATCTAAGTCTTTGTTACCCTAAGACTTTGGTAGAATTAGAATGGGTTTCAGCACTATTTATAGGTGTGGTATCAACCTCAATTTTTTTTTTAAATTAATTCCATTTCTGTGAATCTGGCATATGAGGAAATGTAGAAACTAAATGCTTAATTAAGTTGTTTTGGGAAAACTTTGCTGTATATTAAAAAAAAAAAAAAAAAGCAAAACCTTTTTCTCTTTGAAATATTTTTGGACATATTGAATGCCTAAATAAAGGCCTGCATTACATCATAATAATCAGTGTATTGACAATTGTGACAATCAGTGACAACATATTTGTAAGAACTGTCGTTTTAGATGACTTCTAGAAATTAAAGCTGAAGTCTGGTACATGAACGAGACAGGAATGTTTAAATTACTTGTCAAGATTATAGCTATCTGACAGTGTACATTTCAAACGTTAAAGTAAATGTATATTGTTTCTTTCCTGGAAGAAATAGAGGATGTGCACTCCGCTATTAAAGAAAGAAAGCACACTAACTCTGAATTCCACTTTGCAACATAAGGTGGGAATTATGTGTTAGAATTTTGAGGGCATATAAAATACTAATTGACTTCACTTGATCAGCATTAGCCTAAAATAGGTGATTTTTTTTTATTAATTACTACCTAAATAGTATTTAAATAAAGGGAAAGATGGCATGTTGTTGTAATGAAGTGCAAGAAGAATGAAATTTTGATTCTCAAAAATGTTAGTCCCTTATTTCTTCTGTAAACTGTGGTTTACACACAAATTGAGGGCATAGATGGAAACTTCACTGGCATATCTACATGCACTGTCTTACATTTCTACTAATCCCTTCTTTAGCAACAAAGATGCATTGTTTCAGTAACCACTTTTTTCAAATACATTTTGCAGTAGATAACAGTCAATGCTGATGACTACACATAGTGGTAAGATACTTAAAATCTCTGGTTCACAGCCAACATTCTCCATGAACATTTCTGAGAGTTTATGAAAGACAGCTGCAGAAGGGAAACCTACTCTTTGATGACTGAAATTTACTATACAGGATTCTGTGCAGCTTGAGAGGGAGCTAAATCTTTTGAATTATAAAAGAACATGAGACAGCTGTGTTTCCTTTATGGAAGATATGGTGCTTTACTTTGAATTTTAGGAAAATATTTTAGATGATGCAGCATAACTATGCTTGGAATAGTAGCTGACACAGAAGTAGGTTGGGCTGCCAATGTATTATTGTAGTGGTGAACAGCTTTATAATTTGCTGAGAAGATAAATTGGCATGAGAAAATGGACAGTTATATCAACAGAATCAATTTTGTCCATTTGCAAATCTACTTTCTGGGAAGAATCCCACAGAACCTATGAACTGTAAAAGTCGGATTGCAGGAATTGTGAATTTAATTAGAGGTCAGCATAGACGTAAGGATAGATGTATCAATAAATACCTGATTTGATAGGTAAGCTAAATTTTTAGCTATTCTAGAAACAAAATTAGTCTTTTACTGTGAACATGCTTAAATGTCTACAGTAATATTTTCTTATGCCTTGGACAATAAACTTGCAATTTATTTTTCACATAGGTTCATGATTATTGAAGAGAAACCTTCTTATAGGAAGAATATATATGAGTCAAAATACGTGTTAGGAAATATGTTTTACAGCCTTATTTTATTTCAGTTGCTTAGTAAGACCTTTTCCAGTAATAGGTTTATTCTAAAATATGCAAGCAATGAAAGGTTGTTACATCTACCTCCATATTGCCTAACAATTATTTATAGAGTGAGAATTTTAATAAAAGAACTATTTCCTTTTGTGTCATTAGGTAATATTATTATAGAGAGAAATAGCTGTACAGAAAAGGATACCCTAACCTCTACCTTCCAAAAAACAAGCCTCAAATTAAAGTATATTTCTTACATCTGTAACAAGAATTTTGTAGCAACTAAAGCCACTTTATGGCTGTTAGAAAGTGTGTTTCATTCGAAAATTCACAATGAAAATGCAGAAATATTTGATGTTTTCTAATTGAAAGGTGTAGGCTTCTGCCCCTGACACTTTATACATATTCTAGTGCATATGACTTCAATTGGTACAGAGCAATGTGCATTCTTCACATTCTGTTGCAATCTAATATCACTATTTTTTTTGTTTGTTTGTTTGGGTTTGGTTTTTTTTTTGACTTCATCATCTGGATTTCTTGGATCTAGAATTTGAAGTGAATTTCATAACCTTAAAAAACTTAGATTCTATGTGTCATTCAACTGAAATGAATTGTGTGAGCTAATATATTTCCACAGTATAAAAACATTCTTTTGCAAGTATGTGAAGGAGTTTTAATAGCCTGTGGTGTCAGTCAAGCCTTTTGTCATTTATATCAGTGCCTGAGGGAACAAGTGTGCTGGTACAGTTTCAGAAATTTGGAAAGTTGTCTTAAACATGTTTTGTTTTGGTGGGAAAAGATGAAAAGAACACTACCTCTAAACTGTTATTATTTCAAAAGTCTTCCTCACAGAGTAGTACCTATATAAACTTATTAGTTATTTATTTAAGCAAGCTTCAGTGTTTTATTTAACTTTAAAAAATCACTTCAGAATTAATTGATTTATTCTGAATAGAGTTTTTCTCAAAATAAAATAGGAATCCATGATGTCTGAACATAAACTGGCATACTTGTTGGCTAGTATTTTATTTTAACTACAGGAAGAGTTCTGTTTATAACTAAATGGAAGGATATAGGTAAGTATGTTGACATTCTGAAGATGTGACTTATCTTTCTTGTTTTGGTGAGAAATATATACTGAATTACTGGCTTGATGGAAGAATTTTCTATCTAAACTTTATTTACCTTCTTTATAACCTGATATCTCATTTAAAAATAAAATAACAAAAGAAAAACCCTGCAAAAACCCCCAAACAAAAAAGAACTTAAATTCAGACTTTCCTGTTGAGCCAGTCAAGATGAAGGCTGCTATAATTGGAGCAATGTTCTTATGCTAAAAAACAAACAGAAAACCTAAACAATTAAAAATCCAGGTAATTTTGTATACTGGGTGTAATGACTAAGAGTTAATTTTTTTTCATAGAAGCCCATAAGTTGCTGTATTTTGGATTTGTGGCTAAACCAGGGTTGATAGCACAACAATGTACTGGTTACTTCTGAGCTGTGCTTGCACAGCATAAAGGCTTTCTTTCCCCCCTCCTCTCTTCCCATAGTGAGTAGACCAGCCATAGGCAGGATACTGGGAAGGGAAAAAAACTAAACAACAGATCCAAATTGTCCAAAAGGATATTTCATCCCATATAACTTCATGGTCAGCAGTAAAAAAATTAGAGCGGCTGAGAGACACGTGCTAATCATTGGAGACCATTTTGATTGATCTATTTGTGGAATATGTTGAATGATTGCTTTTGTATCACTTCCTTTTTTTTCCTCAACTCTTCACTTATTAAACTGTCTTTTGAAGAGTCTTTCATGCTTTTGCTCTTCCTGTTCTCTCCTCTTACTATTGTTTGGGGCAGGGAAGGGAGGGAGTGAGCAGCTCTGTGGTGCTCGACGGCTAGCTGGGCTCAATCCACTACAATTCCCTACTCTTCTTGTACATCTAAGAACTAATTTTCAAATCCACACAGCGATGGAATATTTCTTTTATCTTTATACCCTGAATATAGAAAATTACTTACTCTTGAAAATTAGATGTCTGTTTTATCATTTTATATATGTGGTTTGCATAACCTAAGCTCTCTTCTTCCATATCTTGAATGTGAAAGTCACAAGGCAGAAACCTTTGCCTGGTGCACAGAGCAATGTTCTGTCTAACCCATTATCTGACTTGTGTAGACACAAATTCTTTCTAGCCTGAGTGCCATGTACTTCCATCTTTTCAGTGCTGTGCCTGACCAATAACATGGTTGTGTAGTTTCTGGCTTAGCACTGATTTGTATCCCATCACTTGGTCGAGCATAGTGTACATTTTGTCTGTTCATGCTTGTTAAAATGCTACTAACCAATAAATATAAAGACCCACAGAGGGCATGCCAATGAATGCTAGTTTGAATATAAAAATTTTCCTGATAATATTGAAATCCTTTATTAATATATTTTTTTTATTTGTTTTAATTCAGGCTCTCTGGAATGAATATACCTCCTCCAGTTATAAGCAACAAAAACTGGCTCAGACTACATTTTGTAACAGACAGCAATCATCGATACCGTGGATTTAGTGCCCACTACCAAGGTACATTGAAAAAAATTAATTTTAATTGTATTTAATTTAATTGTAGCTGTATTTGTAAGGAAAAATAGTGCCAGAAGTTGTAGGAAATGGAAGGGCCATTTAAAAAAAATTCTCATAAAAGTATAGTTTGTTTTTCAACCTGCTATATCAAATTACAATCTGTTAGAATGTGGGCAGTGTCTTATCTAGTGTATCTAAATTCAGTTACCAAAAAAAATTACAGGAGATACCTGCTTTACTTTAACCTGTGCAAGTACTTAAAATGGTCCTAATATTCTGAAAAATACTATGGAACAGTAACAGAGAGAATGTCTGTATCATTAAATTATGGGAATGACTCTATAGTTGTTTAAGTCATATTTGTAAAGCAGTGAGTAAGTTTCTGTTTACTAAAGTAGCATTTAATCACTATTACTTTTTACTATATTTTGGAATGCTTTGCATTATTAAAGGTTTAATTAACCAGAAAGATTCTTACCCACTGTTTTTATGAACAAGCATTTATTTTGAGTAAGACTGAAAGCATCTGGGGATACATAATTTTGAGAATGTCATTGTTTGAAACAAGGTCATTCTAATGATGAAGTGCTAATGAAAACTAAATGTTAGTAGTGTATGGTAATACCGTAAAGAATATTTTTCAATATCCACAGTGTATCAATGGATCTTCAGGGAACAGTAACCCCTTTTTATGTTTTTGTGCTTTTTCCATTTATCTGATGAAAAAATGAATCATGGCATTCCTATAAAGATCTAATTCAGGAATTTCTTTTACATTTTCTTATAGAAAATCTAGCATAGGAAGAGATTAGTTACATAAAGTTTTGCAGAATCTGATATAATTAGTCAAGTAACGCAAAAATTGCAATTAACAAAAGCCTATGACTAATGTTTTTTAATTTGATCTTTGATAATAGCAAATTTTACAACTCTGTGTGATTGCCTCAGATAGCATATTCTATACAAGAACAGAAAAAATTGATTACTATTTTCAGCAGGTATTGTATATCTTTATTTGGACTTCCTGAGTTCATAGATGTTCTGAAATGTGTATTCTGAATGAATTTATATGAAAGAAGCTTCTTAATGTAGCTTCAGGACTCCTATAATGGTTTATGAAAAACACTGATTCATTTTTTGCATTATATCTTTCATACCACATATGATAAACCACACTCTTTACTAAGAAGTTGCTAGCTTATGGGACTGTAAAAAGATTGGAAGTAGGAATTCTCTCTAACAAATCTACCCCACAACTGAGAAACCATGTGATAACTATTCTGGCATTTTAAGTGAAACATTTTGGATTGTTGAGCTGTTTCTTTCGAGCTAGTGAGAAAAGAAGAACAAACCATGTCTCATGGTAAACATACATGCATTCTTGCCAAAAATGTCAGGTAATAGCTAATGAAAGAGAAGAGACTTTTGTTTATTTTTAAAAATGTGTTTTATCCAAGACCCATGAAATGTCTGAGTTGGTAGGTGTGGGAGATTTGAATATGCTGTGCGTCTTCTGTTTCTCCTTGCTGCCTAAGAATGTAGTGATTAAATAATGGCATTTTTACTATTTTGGTTTGCTCATTCAATTTTTAATGGTGTTTTGCTGAATGTATGTTAAAGTGGACTAAATACCAAGTTGTCAAATACTGCAGCAGCCCACCATACTTAAAATGAAGAAAATGTCTTTTGCAACTCTAAAATAAACATAGGCGGTAAAAAAATTCAGCATGTAAAGGAATTAAATGTGCATAGTGAAGTGTATATGATCAATAAAAATAACCTTGATAGTGGAAAATAGAAAAACACATCAGATAACAGGGGATGTGTAGTTTCTGGTAGGTTAATGGTAGACTAAAGGAGAGAGTGTGAGGAAATTAAATAAATATCATAGAATCATAGAGTGTTTTAGGTTGGAAGGGACCTTAAAGATCATCTAGCTCCAACTCCTGTGCCATGTGCAGGGAAACTTCCACTAGATCAGGTTGCTCAAACTGCCATGACCACTTCTAGGGATGGGATATATTATAAAACCTTCCTACACTTAGAAAATAAGCATTAAATGTATAGCACAAAATATTTCAGTTTTTTGAGAACTGTAACCTTAAATTTTTCAGTTAGAGATAACTTTAAGCCTTTTTGTAATGACAGTTTTCGAACTTTAATTTCACTTATTTTCTGAGTTTTCTGAAAATCAGATAACTAATAAAAATTTTAAAAGTGTTGCAAAATGCCATGTAGAACAAGTTCTTGGTTTTATTTTCAAGAGTTTAATTCTGCATTACTTTTGAGAGGTAATATGTTAATTCTTTCAATAGCTTGTTTTATCAGAGTGCTACACAGTAGTAACTGTGTTAAAACCTCAGTCCTTCCCCTGCCTTATTGATGCAGCATGACTGTAACTTCCTTCTGAGTTCCTGAAACATAATAATTGCTACCTAGTACCACAATAACCAGAATTACTTATTCCTTAGTACTTCCTCTAGTTTAATTTTCTTGAGACTATTACATATTTTCAAGGACCTGGACTTCAAATTCTGAACTTCAGAACACTGCATAATTTTAGTCTGTCACTGCGTGGCACTGCAGTACCCTCTTCAGCTAATCACTCCCTTGATTTACTGATATTGTTTGCACTAGTGCACATTTTGTTAGTGTATTTGGGTCATGGTTTAACCCTAAGTAGCAATGGAGCCCTCTCACCACCACTCACTCACTCCATCCTCTGAGTACAATAGGGCAGAATATAGGAAAAACAAGAGTGAAAATTTCATTGTTGGAATGAAGATGTGAAAAAATCACTCATCAATTACTGTCCTGGACAAAATGGCCTTATTATAAAACCTTTAAGGACTGTTTTGGGTGTTCAAAAACAAAGACAAATAGTAAAGAAATTATGAAAAACACCCTTACTCTCCTCCTTTGAAATCTTAAGTTCATTTCAAACTTTGCCCTTCCTCTATTCCACCACACATTACCCTTTGTCTCTTTGGTGATGTGATAGCCAGTGCCGGAGGTTCGGGTCAAAGTGTAGGAGTTAATTTCTGCTGTTCCTCATTTCTCACTCTTTGAGGGTATTACTAGCTCTGGAATGGAGCACGCATGCTCTGATCTTGTTCCTTTCCCTCAGTGTTTGTTGCCTTATCTAAAATACATTTTCATAGAAATGTCACAAATTCTACTGATGGACTCAGTTGTGTCTTGTGGTGGGTCCATTGTGGAGCCAGATGTGTCCAGTTGTGACCAGCATGGGACATCTCAGTGCCTGCTGAATGGAGAGGTGATATGTTCAGCCCTATACCCCTCTGCTACCAAATCCCTGGCATTTATACTAATTACAGTCTTATTCTCTTCTGTTCTCTTAAGTTTATGAAAACTGGTTTTTAAGATTCTTTTTCATGGCTGAGCTTCACTGTAATACCTAAAGCTATTGTGGCCTAGACATTTAAAAAGAAGACTAAAAGTGATGCACTGCAAAGTCAAAATATAGTTGTCTATGGAAAAAAAAACCCACAGCAACAAAAAAATAGAAAACCTAGGGTATTACATAATTTTTTCTAAACACACTTTTAATATAATTAAACGTATTTTCCTAATTTTCTGTTTAAGACCTTGCAAATAGGCATGGGCTTTTAAGGCCTTTAAAGCTTTTTAAAATTGATTTATACAGAAAAAATGAAATCTGATGAGGTACATGAAATTGTGGGAAGCTCTCAGCTTCATTGAAGTACACTGTCATGTGAGTTATGTGTCTTGCTTTCTTTTAATAGGCAGTTTTATTCATGAAAGGTATTCATTTATACAATATTTAAAAGAGATTGGTAAACAATAACCACTGAGATTAGAAGAGAAATTTCAATAAGAAATTTCCATTAGAGGAGAATCAAAATGTTTCCCTACCTAGGTTGTGGCCCCTTAACTGACTTATTCTTGCTTGTCTGGTCATCTGTGTTTCAGCACTTCTTTCTTTTCACTGAGAGTTCCTTTCCTTGATCCTTTCTCTTCTTGTTGCCTTGTTAAAACTGCCTTTGAGTCAGAAACTGTTGGCTGAAGTAGAACAAAAGATTCTTTGGATCTTCTTGAAGCAGCTGCTTCACTGTTTCTTGGCACCAGTAATCCTCTTTTGCTGTTTCTAAAATTAGTTGTGCTTTTTTACTCCTTCCATTTGCAATTACTTTCTGTTTTCTTTCGGTTACTTTTTGCACTCCATCATTCGTGTATGAATCTATAATATTATCTAAGTGGACAGAAGGGATTAAGTTAGCTTCACAGCATCTGGTCTTACTGACTGGCATACACAAACTTCAATCTTACTTATATCAAGCATACCCAGATTCAAAAAAGGCTTTCAGAAAAAAGAAAAAAAATCTTCATTTTGTGATAGTTAGACATTACTTTAAGCATCTATAACTTTGCTATCTTTATATCTGTAATTTTTGCTCTCTACCTTTGTTCTCCCTTAAGCTCTGGAAGGTTTCCACAGTAGCCCTACAATTGCTAATCATTTCACTTGTGAAATCCATTTCTTAACTGATTTTGTTTCCTTCCCTTGTTTGTTTACCTCTGTTTAAGCCATGTGCAAACTCATGGTTCCACTTTGAGCAAAATAGTATCAAATATGTAAATCGAGTGCATAAATTTGCCATCCATTAAGAATCTTTGCTTATAGGAAAATACAAATGAAGCTATGAAACATACCCATGAGCATTTCAGAATAGACTAAAATTTAGTTGTCATTCTCATATTTAAAAGCATGCAAGTGCTTTAAAGTATGCTCTCCTGCACACTTTACAGGCAACTATGTAGAGCTGAGGTTGGATAAACGTGAGAACCTTGAATGTGGAATGAAATATAAAGAAAAAGATGTTGAAAAGTTTCTTCTTGCTCTGTTTGATTTTCTATTGTTACTTTCTTTTTCTTTCTGTCATTTTGTTTATGAATAGAAATATATCTTCATCCGTAAATTATTTATGGAGTTAGCTTTTCTTAATTTTTTTCTTGGTTTTTCTTTCAGAAAGAATATAAAGCAATTGCCAATCAGGTAAAGAACAATAGTAGTAAGCTGCCTTTCAACATCATGGCTAGAGTTGCCAGAAGGGGAAAACTGTCTTTATCACTTTTTTCACAACATTAGGCAATTAAATCAGATTTTGTAATTCATTTCTTGTCTCAAAAGCTATTGCAACAAACAGTACACTGTACTACTGCTGAAAGACTATCAGCTGTAACAGAGACATAGGTAAGATTTTTGTTTAGACACCTATAGGTATCTGCACATCCATTAAAGCTGGAGAGCAGTGAAGCACTGTGCCTGTATATATGATGCACTGATGCGTCACTGAAATCACCCAAGATACCCAATGTATTTCTGTGGCAGTGGCAGAAGTGCAGAAGTTCTTTGGCCACACAAAGCAAGGTGCTGCCTTGGTATGTTATGAAGTTACAAAATTTCTCCAATTCAGATTATGTATGGGTAACTGAGCCTTCCCCATACCTTGCTAATCCTGCCAGTGTGGGCTGCAGAGTGATTCAGCTGACCACATGGTAGATGTTGGGTAGAGGTGTTCTAGAGCAGAAGAGACATCTGCATGGTGCTGGCAAGTTAGAACTTACAGATCACATGGTGTGTTTAGCATGTCAGACACCTAAGCAGTAAGCAGACATTTCATCCCAGTGAGACAGTGGAGAGAGTCAGAAAAAAGGTAAAACTCATGGATTGAGATAAAGCTAATTTAACACGACAAAAAAGGATGGGAAAGTAGTAATAATGATAAAAGAATATACAGAACTAGTGATGCACAAAGCAACTCACCACCTGCTAACCAATTTCCTTCCAGTCCCTGAGCAGCGGTTGCCACCTCCCAGACAATTTGCCTCATTCCCTGCTCAGAATGACGTCATATGGTATGGAATATTCCTTGGGCCACTTGGGGTCAGCTCTCCCTGCTGTGTTCCTTTTCAGCTTCTTGTGCACCCTCGGCCTCCTTGCTGGCAGAGCAGCATGAGAAGCTGAAAAGTCCTTGACTCATGGTGAGCACTGTTCAGCAAGAACTAAAACATCAGTGTCCTATTCTCATCCAAAATCCAAAACACGGCACTATAACAGCAACTAGGAAGAAAATTCACTCTATCCTAGCAAGAACCAGGACACCATGCCATTCTGGCATAGAAACTGGAAGACGGGGAGGAAGAAACATCATATAGGCACCTGTTACATCCTGTCTTAAATGTGTGTTTAAAATTAATTAAAACAGTACATTCCACTGAATACAATGACTAGATTTGCATTTATTCTAAGTTTGTATGCCTAGTGCAACTACAGACACACTAATGTTGGTTTTTTAATCTCAGTTTGCATTTACTAATCACTTACTGAATTGTTTTTTTTAATACCAGAACATTCAAGGGCTTGCAGTTCCCTAGGAGAAAGAAAGATACTGCATCACTTGAGTCGCATTTGTAGAAGTCTACTACTTTGACAAGGGCTGTATCTTCTGCTTAGGCCAGTGCAAATAAGTTGCTGCTTTCATTGATAATATATTTGACAGATGAGAAATATTTACTTTTTTGTTTTAAGACAGATACTTTGTTATCAGAATTGTGAATCTGACTTTTAAGACCTTGATATTCTTTAGTCAAAACAGCACAGATGGCTACCTGATTTTGCAATGGATACAGGAGAAAGGAATACTGTCTTCATAGACTGAAATTACCAGAGCTTTTCAGAAATATTTTTTTTTATATACCTCCAGGCATAACAAGAGCTTAAATTGCATACATCGTCATATAAGTAAATGTTTTTAGTGGATTTTCATACTCCCGGGTCTTTCAGCTCCACTTGGTCTCATACTGAGATATATTTTCTAAACAGATTATTTTTCATCTTTGCACCCTTGAGATGTCTTTTATTCACAATTGTACATCCACACAATTACAGTGCACAGAATGACATTGACTTTGTTCTAGTCAAGTTGTAGAGGAGAAAAAATGTTGCATTTTGTTGACCATCTCCAAATTTAAAGAACTTACTTTTAGAATTCCCCCAATATAGATTTTAATAACACCACTATTGGCAGTTAGTTCTTATACTGTGTATGGATCCAGAAAGATCTAATTTTGAAATTTTAATTCAGTTTTTTTTACTTCAAGTAAGAACATATTTCATTTTAAAAAGTCAGTAGAATTAACGTTAAATATTAAGACATGGTAGTCTGTGCTAATATTTAATTTGTTAGATTGTAATTGTAACAAGCATTAAATGATGCAGTAAAGAGGTGTCCTTTCCATTTTTAATTATTTAATGCGTGCATCTTCTTAATTTCATATTTACCATAAAGAAAAACCTCTGATATTTTAGGGGTATTCAAAAATTTTAATATCTTTCTGTTTCATTTACTGTTATACGTACATCTATTTATTATATACAAATATATAATTAATATAGTTTTATATGTATATATATATAATACATATATTAAAATAGTTCATCTAAGGAAATACACTAAAATTCAAGGAAAATTAACTGGGAAAATAAATTTTCTATGCCAGTTGAAAACTTCTATTAATAGTACATAAACTCTAGAGTGTATAGGACCTTCAAAATACTTCATATTGATTAGGTCAAAACATTAATACATTAACACATTAACCTATACATCTGTATGCTTCATAGCCACCAAACAGCATAGTATATTGCACTGACAATCTGTTCATATCAGGATGACAAAACAGCTGAAAGAAAAACCTGGAATGAAACACTTTTTTACATTCAGAATACTTAGTGGTGAGATTAAATGTTGGAACATTTTGTTTCCTCTTGGAAAATTTTTGACAGGTAAACAGTCTGATAATATGCTTGGTCTTTTTTATTAAATTATTTATATTTTTAAGCTATGAAAATTTTTCTTACTAATTATTATTGATAATTAAATGCAATAACCATTCAAGTTAATTTATTATAGTTTTGAACATTATAAAGTTTACTGTACATTAAAGAAAGCAAACCTGATATGGTCTAACTTTAGAAAGTACAGTTTAAATGCTAAAATTAATAGTGTCACTGACATCAGATGCATTGGATTTATTTCTACTGTAAGATTTACGATTTACTCCCATTTCCGTCTCTTCCTCTTCCCTCACTCAGCATTTTCAGCATTTTTTTTAGTTCTAGGAGGTAATTTTACATTTCAGAGGGGTGATTTTCTACATTAGGGGACACACACACAAGGAAAGAAATAATTTTGATAAGAAAACTACAGGCAGATGAAGAGAACTAGATAATGAAGTAACTTAATATGTTTTTTTTTGTCTACCCTCACACTCAAATTTTCCCATGTACTCTCTAATTAAATGACATAAATTATTATGCAGAAATATCTTTTCTTTCTGTCTCTCTTCTCCTAACCTAAATGGGGTATTGTTTATTTAGTTACTGAGAACACTTGTATTTGTGGGAGAAAGCATATCCTTATGTCCTTGAGGTTATAAAGGTAGAGTTGTTACATAGTTTTAACTTTAAATTAATGAACTGGCTAGGTTTATGTTGAGGCATAAAATATGTGAAATATATCTGTTGTGTTCTTTAAGTGTTTCTCCCTGTTCTAGTATTTGTAAAAACTAATTACACCATATGCACGAAGACTGTATAATAAATATGCTGGATAACCTCCTGCCTAAAGATAGGAAAATATTCTTTTTCCAATAGAAAAAATAAATCCAAAATTCTACTTTGGAATATGAATATGGAAGTGACCCATGCAAGATATTATACCAGAAGTTATTTCTTAGTGTTAAATGAGATGCTACAGTTTTTACTCTTTTCCAGTATAGATAAGGTTGAGGACATTTGGTATTACTCCTCAGAGTTAAGTCTAAGATTATCTAATTTGAGAAGTAAAAGTACCTTGTGCAAAGTATCCCCCAGTAGATACAGAGCCGAATACGGAATCTATTTAATGAAAAGTTGATCTTTCAATGAATGCTTTTTCAAGTAAGTAATGAAATTTTCTGAACTACCTTTTTGATTCCAAGTTACACTTTCTCCACTTTAGTTCCAGTCAGTGGATCTCTTTATACTTTAAAACATTGGCTGCTTTATTTGTGTACTGTATCAGTAGCAGTATGAGAAAGCTGAAAGAGCTAATTTTTTCCCCCATTCAGAAGCACCAGGAAATTATTAAACATCCATCTCTATTCGACAAAGTGTTTTCACTTACATGCAGCTGAGGCAATAAACCTTGCATACTAGTGAATTTTATTCTATGGAATTTGTTAATGTGCAAAATCACTAACTAGTACCAAAGGGATTCTCAGTTATATAATTTCTTAGATTTCCATTATGTGAAACTGCATCCATATTTAAAAGAAAATAGTAAAAGTCCCCTGAGAACCATGGTGGTCAAACCTTCTAAGTCTGTCTGAAAAACATCAGAACAAACATAGAATAGCAGTGTGAATACTAAAGTGTTTCTAGCCTTGATGTTTGTTGTATTGTGTGTTTCTTTCTAATGTACTTACTTGCTTAGTTTTATAGATGCCAAAATGTATATTATTTTTGGTCTGGATCCTGGGTCAATATGAACATTGTTCATACCTTTTGGAAAACGAAATTTTCTGAATATGTAGAAGAAAGTCAGAGAGCCAAGTAAACTGGTCAGAGTGGAGAGTGAGGGATTGTGAAAGAAAGATTTAGGTGACAAGATGGGTAGTAATAAGGAGATTGAACCTGAAGGGATTCTGTTGAATAATTATGACTTCTTGTATGACACATACCCTGGTTAAAATCTAGTCTGTGCTAGTTGGATTGATCAGTCAGCGAGGAAGAATCTCTTTTCCAGGCTGAACAGGCTGAATTCTCTCAGCTTTTCTTCATAGGAGAAGTGCTTCATGTATCGAATCATCTTCATGGTTCTCCTCTGGACCTTCTGTAACAGGTCTATGTTCTTCCTGTGCTGAGGCCCCCAGATCTGGATGCAGCACCCCAGATGGGATCTCACAAGGGCAGAGTAGAGGGGCAAAATCCCCTCCCTAGCCCTGCTGCCCACACTGCTTTTGATGCAGCCCTGGATACAACTGGCCTTCAAGGCTGCAAGTGCATATTGATGGGTCATGTCCAGCCTCTCATCCACCAGCACCCCCAGATCCTTAGCAGGGCTGCTCTTGATCCATTCATCTTCCAGGCTGTATTGATCCCAGGGGTTGCTCTGAGCCAGATACTTGCACTTGGCTTGGTTCAATTTAATGAAGTTCTCATAGGCCATTTCTCAGGCTTGTCCAGGTCTCTGTGAATGGCATCCCATCTCTCTGGCATGTCAACCACAGCACTTGGCTTCTTGCAGTCTTCAAACTGGCTGAGGGTGCACTCAATGCCTCAGTTTGTATCATTGATGAAGACACTAAATAATCCTGATCCCAGTATGGACCCCCAAGGGAAACCACTTTTCCATCATGTCTGTCAGAATGCTAAACTGTCCAGAACATTACCCTCTGGACAAAACTGTCCGAGCAATTCGTCATCCTTTGAACAGTTCACCCATAGAATTCTTTTCTCTTCACTTTCGACAGAAGGATTTTGTGGAGGACCACGTCCGAGGCTTTGCAGAAGTCCAAATAGATGTCGTATATGGCCCTTTGTTGATTGATGTAATTGGCCCATCATAGAAGGCCACTGGGTTGATTAGAGAGGACTTGCCCTTGGTGAAGCTGTGCTACTGTTCTGAATCACCTCCCTGTCCTCCATGTGCCTCAGCACAGCTTCTAGGAGGATTCTGTTCCATGATTTTCCCAGGCACAGAGGTGATGCTGGCAAGTTGGTCATTCCAAGGATCCTCCTTTCCACCCCTTTTAAACATAAGTAAAATGTTTCCCCTTTTTCCAGTCACCTGGGACTTTGCCTGTCTGCCATGACTTTTCAAGTATCATAGACAGTGTTTTGGCAGCTATATCAGCAAATTCCCTCAGGACTCTGGGGTGCAGCTCATTATGTCCCATAGACTTTTGTATATTCAGGTGGTAATGAGCCTGAATTTTCTGACAGTGTAAAGGACTTTGGTCTTCCAGTCCCTGTCTTGAAGCCCATCCACTCGAGAAGTGTGGGAAGAGGATTTGCCAGTGAAGACTGAGGCAAAAAATTTGGAAATAAAATTATGAGATCTGTTGATCATTACTATTGTCAGTAGTATCAGCAAGCTCTTATGCTCTAATTTAGTCAGTATACTAAGAGCACTCCATAGTCCTCAGGTCCATACTTAGAATGCTTAAAAAAGAACACCTTAGTGCTTTTGAACCTAAATGCTAGGGAAAGAGTAGAGGATAGAACAGAAAACATGCTGCTGTATAAATCAACCTTTACCTTGACTCCGGTTGTTGCTCTGGCCTCCCTGCATTTCTGAAGAATATAGCAAAGTTGAAGAAAGTTCAGAGAAAGCAAAGATATCAAACATATGGGTAAGTTTCTGATTGAAAAGTGATTCATCTACATAGGACCCTGCAGCTTGGAAAGTTTATATATCTGTGGGAGGTGGGGAGATACACAGACAATAACGTTAAGAACCACAGGGATATTGGAAATATTTATTAGATCTGGTTTGGATGTCATTGAGGCACATGCTTCATTGTGACTTACACAAAATTACCAGAAAGTTACCATTGGAGTAAGGCACCAGGTCTTTTGAGCCCTAATTCAGGTAGCTGGAAGCTAGGTAACACTTACCATTCCATTTTTCACAAAGCTGGCAGAATTGCTTAGATAATGCTGGTTTAGTTTATAGTACTGCCTTGGTACACTATGATCTTTAAAAATTATTGTAAAGAGAATCCTTGACTTGAAGGACATACATTCAAATTAAATCAGGCTGACTCAAATTCTAAAGGAAGAGGTCTACTGACTTTGTGAAAGTACAACAAACTTCTGTTTTTTCTATTTTTCTTCACATGAGACTACTTTTCCTTCTCAGTTAATATTAAACTTGGGATAAAAAGCCATACCTTTTAATTCCTAATATATAGGTCTAGTGTATTAGTGTAACAGGCAGCGTACACAGCCTCTTAATTGGTGATATAAGAAAGGATTCTTCATCTGTATACATCATCATGTTCGGTAGTTTGGCTTTTCATGAAAGATATATATAGCTTACATGTTTAAATAATATTTTTCCCTAGAAAGTTCTCAAACCCATAATTTAAACTAATTAGTGATAAAAATATTATAGTTTCGAAGGAAATTTCAGTTATAATAAACTGACCTTCTGTTTGTTGAAGCCATTTGAGCACACTCTTTTGATATTTAGAACAAACCAGTCAATAGTACTTAAGCCAAGAATCATTCAAATTCCCAATGACCCTAGTGGGAAATTAAGAATATTAACTAATATTAAAGAAATTGACAGAATCATAGAACAGATATCATAGAATCATGGAATCACAGAATGGTTTGAGTTTGAAGGGACCTTAAAGCTCATCTTGTTCCAAACCCCTGACACAGGCAGGGACACCTTTCACTTGACCTGGCTGCTCAGAGTCCTTTCCAGCTTGGCCTTGTAATGTCGGAAGAGACCACACTGGAGTCATCTGGGCCAGCTCCCTGCACAAGCAGGATCCTCCTAGAGCACGTGGCAGAGGATTGTGTCCAGATGAATACCATATCATATCATATCATATCATATCATATCATATCATATCAATGAATATCATATATTCATCCTTATACTGCTTGTGGAGTCTATCACAGTCATTTTTGAGTGTGTAATTAATATTTAAGTATCCCATGGTCTTTGTACAGAGGCAAAATGTCTCTTTTTGTACTCGACTTTGTACTCACTTTTTCTAGAATTAATATGATGAGGTTTTTTTGTTTGATTGGTTGGGTTTTTTTGTTACGGTTTTAGTTTTGGTTTTCGTTTTTTGTTTTGTTTGGGGTTTGTTTTGTGTTGTTTTGTTTTATTTGTTGTTGGGGTTTTTTATTTATTATTTCCTGGGGGAACAAAGTTACTGCTGCAAACTCTTATTTACTGCTATCCAGCAACTTTTTCTTACATGTGAAAGAGGTTGCTTTGGAGCTGTGTGGAATCTCTCAGATTGCCTCTGTAGAGATGGTCATATCATTTAATTTAGGTAAAGTAAATGTGTAGCCATGACTGTAAAACTGCTGACAGTTTTGAAAGTGGCCAAATTCTAAGATGCCTTTCAACTTCAACCATTTTGATGAAGTCTGAAATGTTCAGATATGGTGAGCAACCAGCCGTCTCAAAATTTGACATTTTTAAGTTCTATCAGGCAAGAGGTGTAAGAAGTATCCAAAACCTGCTGCCACTTCTGAAAAATCACAGAAAAACAGAATTGTTAGGGTTGGAAGTGACCTCTGGAGGTCATCCAGTCCAACCCTTCTGCCAAAGCAGGGTCACTTAGAGCACGTTACACAGGTACATGTCAAGGTGGGTTTTGAGTGTCTCCAGAGAGGGAGATTCCATTACCTCCTTGGGCAGCCTGTTCCAGTGCTCTTCCACCCTCAGCGTAAAGTTCTTCCTCATGCTGATGTGAAACTTCTTGTGGTTAAGTTTGTGGCCATTGGCCGTTGTGCCGTTGCTGGGCACCACCGAAAAGAATCTGGCACCGTCTTCTTGTCACCTGCCTTTGAGATGTTTACCTGTATTGATGAGATTCCCTCTCAGTCTTCTCTAAACAGTTCCAGCTCCTGGATAAAAGGAATCTCCAGGCCCCTCATCATCTCTTTTTCCCTCCACTGCACCATTTTCAGTAGCTTCTTGTCTTTCTTGTACTGAGGAGCCCAGAACTGGACACAACACTCCAGATGTAGCTGCAGTAGGGACAAGTAGAGGGGGAAGATCACCTCTCTAGATCTGCTGATCACACTCTTCTTGTTGAATGGCAGCACAGCCTTCAAATGTATGTCATTCCCCCAGTCTCATACCATCAGCAAACTTGCTGAGGGGACCTTCAATCCCTTCATACAGGTATTGAAAAACAAGTTGAATAAGATTGGACCTAGTATTGATCCCAAGGAATCATCGCTGAGTACAGGCCTCCAACTGGATTCTACTCTGCTGATCTGAGCTCCTCTGAGCTCTGCCATGCATCCTGTTCTTGATCCATCTCACTGCCCATTCATCTAACACACATTTCCTGAGTTTACCTGCTAGGATGTTATGTAAGATAGTGTCAAATTACCATGTTTTTAGATGTGCCAATATATTTTTTCCTGTAGAAGTTGTCTTTGTGAGCATTTCTCTCTGCAACATAAAAGTGAGGAAAGATACTTGCAGTAACCAAGCTTTTATGGATATTAGGAACAATTTTGGCTATTGAACAAGAACACTATCATTTTTATCATTGTATTGCAGTGCAAAATTGCCTGAAATGCTCACTAACACAATGCATATGCAATTCTTCTTAAAATTATTTTGAAATTTTAGTGTGTAATCATTTACCTTAGGACATCTTGAAATTGTTGTCTAATGGATCATTGGGGTCCTCTCACGGGGAAGATTTTCCTCAGGCAAAGCTCTTGTTTTGCACTGGATGCCACTTCATCGCTTAAAAGTTCACTTACTGCCCACTTGATGCTGACAGCACACAATGTTCTGCAGGAATAGCTTTATCTCTGTAAACTGTAAGTGGATTTTGAATCAGTTTTTATACTGAAGAAACCTTTTTCCTTGCCAGAGAATTGTTTTCATTTCACTTAGGACCTGACCTTTCTTTAAAAGTATTATTTTTTAGTCTGTCCTGACCTTTTAGATAAAACCAAAACATAAAAGATGTTACACTTTCATTTATAAATCATTCAACTTTGCTTTGCTTTATAATTAAGATTTATTCTGTTTAGAGATTAACTTTTTTTATTCTGAATGAGAAATAAGAGGAAAATAACACTTCTTGTTAGATTTAATGTATTGTTTAGTTCATACGCAGTGTATTTTTCTCAGTGAGTAAGTGACAAGCACAGGCAACAGCTCCCTGAAGGCTGGCGGGCTCAGGGATCAGGGTTGAGGTGAGCAGTGCAGGGCTTTTCAGCCAGAGTTGGTGTCCCTGCCCCAGCCAGGTGCATCTGGAGGCAGACCAAACTCTGGGCACTGGGCATCTCCATGGAAAAGAGGACAGGCCAAGGCCAGGCAGGGACATTGGCCCCATGGCTAGGTAGAGCAGGAATAGGGGGAGAGGGGGACAAGCACTTCTGTGGCATCACTGGGGCAGAGACTCATGGCTTCAGCCTTGGGGCCCTGGACCCATAGGCACCCTCTCATGAGTGGGGAGAGGCCTCGGGAAGGCTGGCCAGTCCTGTTGAGTCCCATTAGAGCCCTCAGAGTCCTGACAGTCATTGGAGAGTACTTCCGTGGTGTAGGGTACATAGAAAAATAGTGTATGTTTGGTATACAAAACTTCAGACCAAAAGTTAGTTGGATTGTAATGCACTGGTGTATTATGTTAGCCAGAGAATCTTGTTATAGCCAAAGGGAACACAACTTATTGTTATTCTAATTAATGCTTTAATGATCTGATAGTCTGAATTATCAAATATAGAAAGGCATCAATGATAATAATACACTCATAGAAGTTAAGAACTGCCTTTCTGCTCTCCCCTGCATTTCTTTTGTTTTATTTTTACCCTTTTCTCTGTGCCCCAGGGTGGGGATTACAACAAATTGAGAGCATCCAAGGATGCTCTCAAACTCTCAAGGAGTTTGAGACTCCTGGACATGAAGAAGTGAGCTTCCTCTTCAGTCTTGGAGTTCAATTACTCATTTTTTGTATATTTTCTTAACATAGTCTGCTTCTTTCTCATTGTTCTTTACTAAAATCTGAAAGTTGCACATTAGTCTCCCTCAGCCTCTCTAAGTATGTTTCTTGCTGTGCAAGACCTATGTAACTTTATCAGATCATTATTGTATGCAGCATTATCAGTGCACAACATTCCTGAAATGTCACCAGCTCAATAAATATTCACTTGACACCTATGAATTATCAAAAATAGTGAAAGCAAACTCAGGCCAAGGCAAGTCTACATGATGTCAACATAAATTCTGTGGCCTTGTATTACTAATGGCAAAATTGTACTTACTAGGCTGCTGTCTCTGTTAATTTTCTGTGACATAGGTAAGGTAAACAATGAAAAAATATGCTTAAGTATTAAGATTTGTATTCAAGATACCTTTTCTTCAGCCTTGTCTTTACCAATTGCCAAGTAAATGAACAAACTTTCTAAGAACTATACATAATTTCTTACAAGTACTAATCGGTTTAAAAACATATAATAATTTAAAAAATATATGAAATATATTAGCTATTAAAATAATCTTCACTGTAATTAAGATTACTATATTGGATCATTTATTATCTTAAATTAGTTTAGCAATCTTTAGTAATAAGTTTAAGTCAAATAGCTTCTTGATGCCTAATACTGGATTTAGAATAGAAAATGTGGGCATTTAGCCTGCTTAGGGCAAATATTATTTAGACACTCAAAAGCAATGGCACAAAGATTTTTGCTATTAAGTGAAAGAGATTATTACTGGGTTTAAGATTCATTATTTTCCTATGTATCTGAACTTCACTGAAAATATTAAAAAAAAGGAGTGTCAGCAATAACCATATATAATTTGAGCTTTAGCAAGTATTGTTCTATCTGAAACTGTATATTTGATTTATAAATGGAACTTTGCTTCCTTATAACACTGAACAGATATTAGGCAACTAACATTAATATTAGAAGGAAAGTGAGAATTTAATTTTGTTGAAAAGAAATGAGACCACTACAATATCATGGCATATCCACGGTGACACAAGAAACAGAATTAGAAGTCAGAACATTTACATTTTAAATTTATCTTTTTGTTACATGGTTGCTATATACATTTTAATGTATGTAGTCTGTCTAGTAATTATTCTTTCATATTTGCTTATTTGATGTTATCCTATCTTCAAAAAGGGAAATAACATTCTTGTACTATGATTCACAAAATCAAATTAGAAAGAAAATAAATATGTAAGACATATTTATGTAAGACAAGGGTTTTTACTTGACAAATACAATAAAGCTACTGTTTTTAAGGCCAATAGATGTGAATGCTTTCCATTCCCAGCATTATATTGTTCATTTCACAGATTCCTATAATATTATTGAGAGTCTTGAAGAATTTTTAAGTTGTATTGTTTGGGGTGGGTTTTTTTATGATTATGTTTGATTACACAGATCTATGCTAAATTGATGCATATCTCTTTTGAAAAGAAAGCAAAGTATGACTATATGAAAATAATTATTTTGTATTTCAAATCACTGCTTTCTCATTTACTAATATTCATTTGTGTTAAGTTTTTGGGTTTTTTTTTTCTTTTTCTTAAAAGTAACTGGCCTTTCAAAAAGTACTTTCTCACTTTAAGTAAACTAACTGAAAGAACTTTATCCATATGGGGGCCTATTGTTAGAAATTGTTGTATTTTTTTCTATTAAACAAACATATATTGCTGAAATAAAATCTATTATTTGGACAGATATATGTGTAAAAACAATTAGCTGTCTATGTCCTGATTTTAGTAGAAAGGAAACAAATCAAGTTAGAGATGTCTGGCTTTTTGTCTGAATTTTCAGATTTCCAAATGTAATCAGTTTGATAAAATTAAGATACATAAATTTACCATATTTTCAGTATCTACTTAAAAATGTAAAGTGATCTTAAATTCACTGAGGCATATGGAAGATCATAGAGACATGCATTTGTGTATATTGAAGTTTGACATATCTCCTGCATCTGAAAATTTCTGTTTGATGCTTAATTGTCACTTACAGACTGTTTTGGTATATGTCTTACTGTAGCAATTGATTAAATTTACAACTGTACATAAAAAATAGAGAAAAAGAGAAAAAAGAGATAACAGTAAGAAGGTTGAAAGAGAGCAGAAAAAAGGCAAGCTTAAAAAAAATTGTAAGAGAATGCAGTAAGGCAAAAAGGTGAACTCTGGTACCAAAAGCAAATAAAAATGAAATTCTGACTTAAGTCTCACAAATGTGGTCAACATGAAAACAAAAATAACTAAAACAACTTTTTAAAACTTCTGGCTAGATAGCTTTTGAAGTTTTTGCTATTTGTATAAGTCCAGGGATCATTGCCTGTTTGAACTAAAGTCTAGAAATTTGTTTTGAACCCTATCTTTTTCAGTCATGTATTTCTTTACAACCACAGTTTTATTGTGTTTCTTTAAAACCACAGTTTCATTTCTTTCCTGAATAGCTGACAGGCAAAAACAGATTTTGTCAGAAGGATGTTTTATGGCAGGCATTAATACTGATTTTATGTTCTAAAATCTATATTTGTGTATCTGTTTCCTTTATTTTCTATTACAATTTGATCCTAAGAAGAGGTAAAGATACTAGAAATTTATGAAGAATAAAAGAAGTGATTTTTTAAAATAATATGTCTGGAACGACATACGTTAAAAGAGTCAAATAAGCTGCTATTTCTACACAAATTTGAAAATTCCTTTAACAGATGCAGAATACGTTCTTCTAATTAGGTTTCTAACTTTTTGGAAATTTTTTGCAAGCATCAGATATTTAATGACAGGGAACATCAAAGAGAACAGTTAATTAAGATAGGAAAAAAAAGCATCTTCTTAATAGGATGCATGGGTCACTCCAAAATTAGTTAAGTGTAGGAAGGTTTGAAGTAAAGAAGCTAAATAAGCCTTGACTAAGAGTCCTTGAACATCTGAAAGAAGAATGAAGATGGAATATAGTTATTACTTTTTTAAAAAATTCTATTTATTATTTTAACTCACTCTTTTTTTCTTAATGAGGCATGAATTTATTTTTTTGCTTAAGACTGTTTACACTTCTTTCTCAATTACCCATTGCAAAATGATAGACTGGCCTCTTGCTAATAAGATACACAGGAAAAGTCCCAGACTGACCTCAGGTCAGTCACCTCATTAACACCTTCCTGTAGTCTGAGTCCCATTTAGGGTCATCTGCATTAAGGACCTTTAGCCTTATTTGGGAAGTCTGTGGCTGGATGATACGTGTCACAAGAACTAATAAATTCCTGTACCTTTATTCATCCTGAATAAATAAGATAGTGAATATTCCAATTTGCTTTGGCATTTTGAACTCAACATGGTTTTAGGAATTAATCAGCAAAATGAAGTCTAATGAATTAGAATAGCTGTTGGACGGTAGCCTTAGATCCCATTTGGTCTTATGAACAAATTGCATGTTTTTATCTGTTCTTCAACCACTCCAGTTAAAAAAATTAAATTTAGAAAATAGTCATAGCTCAGCCAGACTATCTACCTAGAATCCAGTATCAAGTGGAGCACTACAAGTGTCTGCTCTGGGACAAATTCTCTTCGATGTGTTTATCAATGAGCTTCAATCAACGACAGAGAGCAGTCGCATTGGGTTTGCAGATGACACCAAAATGTCAGTCCTTATAGTCAAGGACCAACAGTCAATATAGCCGAGGACAGGGTTGCCCTGGGGACACAGACATGCTGGAGGAATGAGCCAAATGGAATCCTATGAAACTCAACAAGGGTCAGTGTAAAGTCCTGTAGCTGGGTAGGAAGAAGCCCTGGCAACAGGAGTGTCTGCTAGCAAACCGCTCTGCTGAATAGACCCAGTGTGTTGTGGCTGACAGCAAACTGACAGCAGTGTGCCCTGGGAAGAATGAAGGCCAGCAGCATCCTGGGTTATATGAATAAGAATGTGGTCAGTAGATTAAAAGGGAAAGATTTCTGTCCTTGTCGTAACACTTCTGTGACCATAGCTGGAATAGTGCCTCAAGATTTGGGCTTCATGACAGGGAAGATGAGTTTTTCACTGAAGCAAGTTCAGTGGAGGGTCACCAAGATGGTTGGGGGCTGGAGCACTTACGCTGTGATGGAAGGCTGAGCAACCTGAGCTTTTTCAACCTGGAGAAGAGGGGACAATTTACAGTAAAGCTTTCCAAAGTCAGGGTCCTCTAAAAGAAAAAATAAAAAGATCATTTTCAACAAGCATTTTCACTCGGTAAGATACAATTTTCTGCCTTATTTTTGTTTCTGGTGAATGCTTCTCAGAGTGGGCAAAGGTATTTATTACCTGCCTGGTTTATTCCCTCCGGAATTACTCATAAAAAGTTAGTCCATTAGATTAATTGTTAATTGAACTTGACTATGAGTTTATCTGGGGTAAATTTGCTTTGGTGTCATGTTTACAACAGGGACCCTGTGTATACTTGTAGCATATTGCATATGCAAAGTATGTGCATCTAGCACAGATTCATAATCTATTTTTGGAGCTTTGTTTCAGGCAAATGTCAAAGGCTCTTGCCTCTTTTCTTTACTAAAAATGATCCTGGAATCAAGAACAACTTCCACTCCTATATAAATAGAAAGGCTTATGGGACTCCCATATGTTTGCATTATCCTAAGTTTTAAGAGTTGCAACACTTTTGAGTGGTGTCTTGTTAAGACTAGTTTCTGAACTGAATTTCTCTGTCTATCATCAGCTTGATCTTTTTTCGCTTCTACATAGCTACAAGTTTTTAAGTGCAAATACCACTTAGAATCTTTCCTTGTGTAAGCAGGCTAATTTGACACATGAAAGGTCCTCAGTTTTACTGACTTTCATCTGTTCTTCTTCCACAGAGACTTGCTTAGAGAAATGCTGGTCCAGTCTAGTAGGTCTCAGTCTGTTTCTAGTGTGGGTTGGTCAGATTCTCCTTCTTTGTGAACTCATGCCCTAAACACCCATTATACATTCTTAACCCCATGTCCTTACTGCTTCCTCATATGATTCATCCTGGCAGTTCCTCAAACTTCACATCATCTCAGCAGATGATTGTGAATTCAAAGTGATGCTCTGCCTCTGAGTTGACTTCAGTTGACTGCAAAATTTTGGTTCAAGCTTTTCCCAAAAAGCAGAGATCAGTCTTCTTCCTTTTTGTGCCATTTGTCATTAAAAGTTTTTCTTCTCTTTTTTTCCTTTTTTTTTTTTTTTTAACTAAAGTAAAATAATATAGGTGTATTTCTTTATCGCATAGAAAAATACAATTTTTAAAATAATCTCTTTGACAAATTGGAGTGTCAGATTTGATTGCAGAAGACTGAAGTAAAGAGTATGTTAAAAGGCCTGTGCAACAAATGTGTTTCAATTGGTCTAAGACTGTTTTCATAAAATAAAGACACCAAAATTCATACTTTTGCAGATTACAAATAATATTTATGGAAACATTGATGGATCTATTCTGTGCGGTAGCTGATATTTACAAGATTGTTTGTACATAACATTAATTTTCTCTCAAAATCCTCCATGTAAATAAAGCCATATTGTTTACTGATCTTCTGCATGAGTTCTTCAGTGTGAATGGATGTGGAAGCCTAACAACTTAGGTGTTCTGTTTGAAAATTGCCTCTGTATCAAAGCAGTACTTTCCAGTGTGTAAGTTTTGTAGCTTTAAGTAAGTTTAATTTTTCTTGCTTTTTTCTTTTGAGATAAACTTTCTTTTAAGTTGTTCTCATTTAGGGTGCTGTGCCATTTGATGGAGATTTTGAATATAGTTTTGCTTTGGCCTTGATATTGGAAGCAGGTGAATGCCTGTTCTTGTACATTTGCATGCATGATAAAGATATGTTCGCATTGATTTTGTTTTATAGCAGTGGTTATGTAATATACATTAAGTTTTCTTTGTTTTAAACAACATTTTTCTGTTCCAAAATATCTCTTGGCCATGCATTTGTATTTTCTGTGTTTTAAACTTGATACCTATCTGTCAAAATTTATTGTATACTGAATCGTAAGTAGTCTAGACTTTTGATATTATGCATATTGTGACAATTTTCTAATTTTATTATGAAATAAAGAATAAAACATGTCTAGATCCATTTTAGTTACTTCTGCCACTGCTGTCATAGGACAGCAAGTAGTTTTTGGTTTGGTCTCTAACACATAAACCTGGAGTCTTCTCCTGGTGCTTCTAATTTTTTTTAGTTTTGCAGGGGATTTATGATTGACTATGATTTAGAAGTGCTATACTACACAACAGATGTTAAGATATTAAATGTCAGATAGCTAAAATAGTATGTACCCACATCAGCTTTATTTATTGTCTTTATAAAGCTAACATATCCTCTTATCTTAGTATTTTTAATAGTATGATAAAATAAACCATTTTTAGCCTAAAATTTCTGCAGTAAACAAAAGAGACTCTATTATCAAGACAGTATTTCTGATATGAGGATCTATTCCATTATTTTATACAGAACATTTGAGAATTCTGTCAAGAGATGTGATATACCTTGTACCTTAAATATACTATATAATGCTTAATTCCTCTGGGAGTCTTGTTTCCATTTTCTAGTGGACAGATTTTTCTAAAAGTGTGAAAACTCTTGTTGCTTTCCATCCTGACATCACCCACTACATTTAAAAGACAAGTCTCAAAGTATGAGAGGAGAGCTCAGAACCAAAAAGAGAAGTGTGGAATATTGTCATTTGAATGACTGTTCAAGGGCCCCTAATCATTAAGATGGAATAAAACCCCCCATGTTTTAAAGATACTAGTAAAACAGTACAGTTCATGCTGCATGAGCTTTGTTTATGCTATTTTTCTTTATGGTGAATTTGGTTATCCATTGCCCAGTCCTTTATTTTTTCCAGTCAAGATGGAGTTTCTACTGTGTTAAGATGTTCTAAATGATCACAGGTGAGACACGTGGCTTCCAAACATTTGCAGCCCAATATGGGGGATGGGGAATGATGAAAATGTTAATAAAATATTGAAAAATTGGCTGTGTATATTTTAAATACAAGAAAACTTAAAAGTGCTAACAATGTTTTCACAAGCAGGGCATGGACAATTTTGTGTGTGAGGGTTTTTACTAAAATAATCTGGTCTAATATAGAAATCAGAGCAAAAAGAGAATTACATATAAAGCCTTTTTACAATCTTAAGTATAAATAATAATGCTGACAAGTTTTGTTTAAATATTATTATTCATCTGCACTTGGCCTCGTGTCAGGTCTAAATGGGCTTTTAGAGCCCTGTCAAGCTTTGATGAAAAGAATGAGCATATCTGGCAGCCTTATTAGTAGCTGGAGTAGGGCAGCTTTTCCTGCTACTTAGATTACTATATAATGCTGCCATTTCACTCCTCGACAGGATGGTTACCACTTTTCTAAGTGTGGGGGCCCTATCAATAGTATAGCTGTATATTTTGCTCTAGCCATGCTGATTTCAGGACTGAACGTGCAGGGGTGGAAATTATGTGTTGTCATTATGACTGGTAAAAAAGTTCAAGTTTTGAGGACATCTAAAACTTAACATGTATTATCACTATTATTACAAAATGTTCACTAGCATTAAACAATGTTCTGATTGCTTCAATTTTTAAATAAAGCCTATTGACTTTCCTCTTTTCATGTCAGTTGTCTTTACTATGTTAAATAGAGGGAAATTTAATCTTTTAGATTGATCAAGAAAACACAATTCAAAAGAAAAAGTTAGCATCCAGTACTACTGTGTGTCCCACAGGTTCTTCTACTTTCATCAAAACTGCCTCCACTGGTGAGTTAGAGGAGCATATTGCAGCCACTGCTGGTGCCATTACTGTTGCTGGCACATCTGCTGATGTTGCTGTGTCCAGTGCAGTGACCACCTGTAGACAATCTGCTGAAGAGCAACGAGTACAAGCTATGAATGTAAGAAAATCAGTTCTGGAGTCGGCCACTTACAAGGAAGCACTCTCCCTTCATCAAGCAAACTTACAAAGCACAAGAAGACGACCAAGAAATGCTGAACAGATAGAAAGAACTAAAGAACTTGCAGTTGTTACTCATAGAGGTATTGGATATTATTTTACTTGTGCCCATGTAGTTATGAAAAAATATTTTGTATAAATTAAAAATGAAAGTTCAGGTATCCATTTAGGAAATGCAATTGAACCAAATGGGAAAGGGATTAAATCTGTCTAAATTTGAGTTCTAGTAGGGCAGTCAGGTGGAACAATGAAATTAGTAATAATATTGTCTAAGTAATTTAAATTTATTTGATTTATAAAAAGACAAAATGTAGGTATAAGGAATTTTCTTTTGATGTGACTTTATAGCTTGCATCATTATATTTCACAATAAAGCCTAGAGTAAGAGACATCTGATGAAAGTTTAGAAAATTGAGATTAGAATAATAATCTATTCTGCATATGTGATTAGATGTAATGAACCATAGCATTAAAAATGTACTTTATAAAAAGGTGCTGTTCTAAACTAGTAGGTGATGCAGTTTAAATGTCCGTTTAAATCTTCAGCAAAATTTTGGTTTTTAAAACATCTGTACAAATTCATTCTATCAAACACAATATCAATGATCAAAGCAACATTTAGAACACTAGGAAATTCAGCAAATTCAGAGCTAAAGATCTCATGAATTTCAATATTGAGATGATCTAATCTGCATGCTAAAGTATTAATAATGAACAACATTTGGAGTATAAAACTAGAATTGTTTGCTGTGTTAAAAGTGTCTATATCTGAAACATGAAGCTGACAAAAAGAAATGCTGGAATTTCTTAATTTAACCAGCAGATATTCAGAAAAAAATTGCATGTGGTGTGTTTTTAAACATAAACAATTTCAGAAAAGGATCAGCTTAATTTTCGAGGCTAATGTTGTTGAATACAATTTATTTTACATTTTGAATTTTTATTATATGCTTCATGTTAATCAATTGTACATGAAAAATTTATAAACACAAATATATTGATGAGAAGCCTCTTTTATAGCCCAAGCAATTTGTAGAAGTCTCATCGTATGACTGATATTTTGTAAAGACAGTTTTATTTGGAATCTGTTGTCTTACTGGATAGTCACCTAGTATAAGTTATTGTAGCTTCATTTACTAGCACCTTTTGAAAGAGGAGAGCTGCAGTTCTTCAGAATTTTAAAATATATAATTAAATAGAATAAATGAAAAAAGCCACTGTCTTTGGTTTGCATATATAATAGAAATCATTAAACAGATGTTTATGTTTCATTTGCATTAATTTCAGTGGAGATCTGAAGTATTTTCTGGTTATTGACTGATATAAATTAATCAACAGTTTGGTTTGTACTGGTTGTGTGGCTGTGCACTCCAGAACGTCTTTGGTCAAGTTAAAAAAAACAGGCTTATATTCAGTTATGAGGGAGCATATGAGGATCTGTAATAATATCTTCTAGTTTAAAGATGTAAGAACATACTAATTTGGCAGTTAAATGTGGCAGTAATTACAATACACATATATTTTTTTCCTATTTCCTCTTTGCAATCATTACACTGCAGTGTCCTCTCCATTGTTTTCTCAGTGTTCCTTTCTTCTCTGACCTATTATTTAATACAAAATACAGGTACGGCATGTACTTCTAAATTATTTTATTAAAATAAAGTTCTAAACATTAGATTATTTTAAAAAATTGAGAATAATTTAGACAGCAAGATACTGCTAAAATAATGTTATGGTACTAATTTTTCACATATTAAGATAGTACTACAGGTACCAAAATGTGTGATAATCCACATACAAGTGAAATCAGACTCATATAGACTTACAGTGGAGAAGAAAGGCCACACCCGGTTCCATGTGCATTTTATTCCCTCATGTAACATTGCAAGTCTTGATTTTGCTAGCATTCGTTATACAGAAACTTTAAATTTTTTTACTGTGTCTGTTACTCACACAAGAGTATATGTGTGCATACTATTTAAGGAATATTCCTATACTGAGTAAAATTTTACCATTTTTACTCAGCAAACACCAATATTAGATAACAGCAATTAAAACATATCAAATGACCTTCAATAAATAATCTATAATTTTCTTCCATGAAATATTCCCTACTAAAAAGACACAGACGTGTTCTGAAGGAATTTTTGTGAATGTGAGATAGTTGTTATTGACTTGAAGGAATTTTTATCACAGAGGGATGTTCCAGAGGTATTTCTATAGTGTTTCCTGTAGGCTATTATTGAAGTATTTTAACCTCTCTTTGACAATCTATTATGTACAGAAGTTTAAAAACTGCTTTTTAAATAAATATGGAATTATATAACACCGACTCAAGAATTTTATATTAATTCCTTTAAAATTATTTCTTAATTTAATAGCTATTAAAAATTAGTTTTTACTTAATAGCTATTAAAAACTAGTTTTTACTTTGGAAATGCCTTTTTTTTGCTGTGCTCTAGATTGTAATTTAAGAACTACACTTCCAAATTATGCAAATTAATTCATAATTGAGAAGATATAATTACTAAAAATTTCTTTATGTAAGTGTGAATATTTAAAATTGTAAAAATTTATTGTACATATAGACCTAACTGTCGGCTTTTTCAAGAATATTGCTAGTAAGACCTGAATAGTGCAGTTTTATGATACATTAGCATAGATGCAAAATCATACCTGCAGAAAAAGAGTAGTACTGTTGGCCTTCCATGGGATTGTTGTGTGAATAAGGTGTTTCAGAATGAGTAGACAATAACAATGTTCTTTTTTTTTGTAAACATTTTTTTGAAGTCTATGCATGAATGAGAGAAGTAGAGGTTTATATATACCCAAAATTCAACTGCTAGGTGTGAATTACTGTACTATATATACTACCTGGATCTCAGAAATAATTTAAATTGTGTCAAATTGTGATTATTATCTTCTCTAAGCTTATTAGCTGGAAAAAGGAACCTTAGGTGCATTTGGTGAAATACTTTCCTTAAAGTTAGGGAAGTGCAAGTATTATTTTGTAAGGCAGTATTGAGATGTCTTGAGGAATACTGCACATGATTATAATTTCTTTATCAACAAGAATCCAGACTTAAACAGATAAATAAAGGTACTGTAATGGTGTTACAGTTTCCTGATTATCCCACCGTACAAAATAAAATGTAAGACAGGATGAAAGTATAAATTTTGAAGTGAATGTCTGTATGTAGAGAACTTAAGTGAGGACAAGTTAGTATATAATATATAAATATTTTTATTAAGGAGATGAGCAAGAAGAGTCCTTGTTATTGGAACAATGAAACCTTGTAGAAGGAGGGAGTAGATGAAGGATGAGAAGCTTACTTTCAAGATGCAGCTTGACAGGCTAATGAAAAATATATTTAGATAGGATAGCTAGTAGTGAAAACCAGCACCTTTTGGGTCCTGAGTTCTAATGAACGAAAGTGGTGAAATTCAGGAAAGTTTATCTCCTCAGTTCAGAACAAGGGGGGGAATAAAAGGAGATCCCTAACCCCTTTCATTCAGTTAAACCTAGGAACTTCAAATGCTGAGATTTTAACAGAAATTCTTTTTGATACTACAATCACAGTTTCTAGCATGATCTGTATTTTTCAGATGTGAAAATGAGAAGACAATTAAACATGATAGACACATGAAAGAAACATGCTATTTCCAAGTGAGGTTTTTTGTGGTTTTTTTTGTTTTGTTTTTTTTTGTTTTGTTTTCCCTGTTTAAATATTTTAGAATTGTTGGCTTCATCATAACTAAAGTAATGGAGGATAATCTGACATTTTTTTGTTTTCTATTATTTTTGTTTCGTACAGTGAATTCAGAGTTTAGTAATGCTTTTAGTCCTATTGAATTGTTCTATAGTTTATATCAACTACCTACTTTACTTATTAAGGCTTTAGAATTTTTATTTGTGTATATGCATACATCATGAGAGATATTTTACAACATTTTCTTGTGAGGGCTTATATAGCATTCTTTTACTGTCTGAAGATATGTTAAGAGGCGTATGGCCAAATGATAAAAAGCATTTGTGCTTAATAATATGACTTAAATTTTGGTCAGCCCTGAAGTAGTCAGGCAGTTGAGTATTGATTGTTGTTGGTCCCTTCCAACTATCCTATGCTATTGTTTCTATTCTATTCTATTCTATTCTATTCTATTCTATTCTATTCTATTCTCAATGTTCATTTTAATATGGAAATACATGTACATCGTAATTAAATGGCCCTGAGAAACAAATGAGTACCAGGTGCAAACAATGAAAAAGACCTCTAGTACAGTTCGTAAGTCATAAATTGAATTTAGAAAAAAGAAACAGTCAGAAAAAAGAGATACAGTAGTTGGAGGAAAAAAATTGCTTAGCAGGCTCATGCTCAAATAATGCCAGGAAGTCTTAGTTGATGACTCTAGTCACCATCTAGCTGTTCATAAGTGTCTCAGTGCTTTCCTTAGGAAAATAATTTCAAGAGAACTCTGGATTAAAAAAAAATTATGACTCCAAATTTCTCTTTTTAAAGAGTAGAAGTGTCACTAAGAATTTGCAAATTTTTAACTATATATTCTCAATTTGAGGAAATATATGTTTTGATAATTTTACTTAACTATTTTTTTTACAAAATTTTATTAATTCTATGGATATCGCCATTCTCTATCTTTCTCTATGTTTTTATTACTTTCTTGTAAGCCTTTGTAATTTCTCTGTTCTTTCCCCTTCCTTCTGTAAGACTCCTTGCCTTATGCTTTTTGATATCTGGCTTTATGTAGTGTCTTAGTACTGGCCTGGAAAAAATGAATCAGGGAGAAAAAATCTTGCTATTGGGTGTTCCCTAATAAACCAGCATTTCATTTTCCTCCTGGCTTGCAGGAGAATTTATGATGGTAGGAGGCAAGAAGATTTTAAGATTTGTTACAGGAAATTAAATCATATGCTAATGAAACTTTTGAGAACAAAAGGATGTTATGAGAAAATTATCAAGATTTTGTTTTTTGAAAGATTCTGATAAAAGTGTATGATAGATCATTACTTTGGGATTATTCTATATAAAACTTCTAAGGATTTGATAGAAAATATGTATTCACATAGCCTGTTTTTTTGAGGTTTACTTAGAAGCAGGAAGAAGAAAGAACAAGTAAAGATGGAGAGGTTTTTTGAAGAGCTATTGAATATTTTTAAGTCTAGTAGGTAATCAATCTGCATATGCCCTCAGGGGTTTTTTTTGTTTCTTTGTTTTCGTTAGTGAAACCTAGAACTACAACGATGGGAGTCTGAAGAAAGTTAATGTATTTTGCAGTAAGATTTCTAAGATTATTTTTATATAAGAAGATTTGTATATAAGAAGTTTTCTTGCTAGAAAATTTTAAAAGTTTCAAGAAATAAGCATAACACAAATGTAATCTAACACTCAAAATTTAATCACTGAATTACATTTGTTTAATATTTCATTATACTTTTAGAAATATCTATTTAATATGTGCAACAAATCACATAGATATGTACTGTTTGGTGGATGAGCTCTATAATGGATGGTTCGTTAATGTCAAGATTTTTTATTAGACAAAAACTGATAATATATCCTGAACTTTTTGATATCTTCCCACTTGGAAGGAGGAAAGGAGATAATTTTTCATCCAACAGTCAAGTCTGGAGTGATGAGAAGGAAGAAAGGGAAAAAGAAAATCAGTCATACTGATTTTAATAAATGAGTTCTGTTAATGTTTTAATTTAATTATTGCCTTTTATACTTCCTTGTCAATTTTCTTCTCAGAACTTGTTTTTTCTATTCATTTTTTGCAGTTCCTGCAGTTCTTAATTGTTTTTCATTACACTATCAATGTTTACTTCTGTAATTAATATTTGTCTGATGTGTTGTGTCATTAGTTTCCCTTGATAGTTCAGGTTTTCTTCTTTTGATGACAAATTATTGGTATAAATCAGATGTATTTTAGTTAGAACATTTAAAAAAAAAGAGTAGTGAAATTATAATTTAATATTAAAATATGCATAATAAATGTACTTCTGTCCTTTTAAATAATATTTTGTCAAATTAGTGAAACTTGATACAGATATAATACAGAATATAGTAGAAAAACTGCGATTTTGATAATTTTAAATTAGTAACACAGTGCAATAATTCAGTGTAGTAATGCAATAGTTGCAGGAATTTGAAATATAAATCTTCTATACAATTTGATTTGACCAGGGTACATTGGAGTTTAAAGGGGAGAGAGATGTGGGGAAATGGATGGAGGGGGTGGGTAGTACATAAAAAACTAAGATCAGCTCATGTAAAAAGTGAAAAATTTATTAATATGAAAAGTGGGTGTTTCATCACCTTGTAGTCTGTTCATCTTCTGTATGGCTCTTCATATTTAAGAAATTGTAAACCTATGCAGTTAATGCTGTACAACAAAAACCGATGAAAATTCATGTTCTCTCATGCTGACTTTCAAGGTGCAGAAAGGTTCTAGAAGATAGTGCTACATTAGTTAGTGTGTTGGGTTCCAATGATGTTTATTACTAGGTTTAGAAATTTAGTGGTGATCTCTAAGATTCCTGGGTATTTAACACTTGCATTGTTGGAATTTGGAAATTCTGGATAATTAGTTGTATCACATGTGTAGTGAATATGATGTAAATGCAAAAAAATAAAAGAAAAAATCTAACTTTTTTTTTTTTTTAAGGACCTTTATGTGGGTATTGAATAGTAAGTTCAATGCATTGAGGCAGCAGATGTACTTCTAGAAGAAATACAATGAATTAGTACATGCCAAAGATGAACTGGAAATATCAAGCATAATGTATTTGGCATATCTGCACATGCACAGCCAATGCTAGATATCCAAAGTATGCAATACTCTTGTTTCTATCACTAGAAATTGTGTTGTTGTGAGTAAAATCCACCATCATCATATATTGAAAATTTTAATAATCAGTGAATTACTGGTTCTGCACAAGTCCAAATCAGTTCTACACTGTATTCCAAACAATTTTTTTCTGCCACTTCAGAAAGCAGTTGTAAATTTAATTCCTCTTTATTTCTCAGATAACTTGTTTTCCCATAGTACTATACTTTTGCATATGTAATTTAAGTAGGGCTGTATATACAATCTTGAAATAATGGCTTTGATGTTATCATATGCCCATTAGCTGAGAGATAGTGAATATAAAGTAAAAGTAGTTCTGGAGAAGGGAAGGGCTGTTTCCATTGTTCTGTATAGTTACTTGAAGTAATGCAACCTGAGTGCCTGCTTTGCATAGAACAGTGGTGTTTTAGTCCTCAGCATGTGAAATATTGTTTATATTTGATTTGAAAAGTTACAAAATATAGAAAGGACAAGCTGGATACTTCTGTTACATAAATGCTGTTGCATAGCCAAAATAAAGATGTAAATTTGTGGGTTGACCGTGTTTTAAATAAACATCCTTCACATGGCTGTATACCCTGATGCTTCCATATTGTAGAAGCAAATTTTCCTTGATTTGACCAGGGTACATTGGAGTTTAAAGGGGAGAGAGATGTGGGGAAATGGATGGAGGGGGTGGGTAGTACATAAAAAACTAAGATCAGCTCATGTAAAAAGTGAAAAATTTATTAATATGAAAAGTGGGTGTTTCACCCAAATTTTTTTCTCGTTTGGACGTCAGGAAAACTTCAATGAAGTTGGAACTGTGTCAACTGAACAATCTTCATTCAAAATGAATTTTGTTTCTAGTGTTTGAGAGCTTGTTGTCAAAATTTTTCATCTCAGTGGGTTTTCTTTATGATATCTATGCTTAAAACTTCTTTACTTGAGACCCTTTTTTAATGCAATGCCTATCCTGAAGTATAAAATGCTGGAATTGTTGGACTTAGTCCTCTCTTACAAGTGTTTGTATGTAACATATCTGCATATATTGCATACATGCAAATAAGAATTTGGATAAATATACACACAGGATAAATTTGGATAAATGTACACAGCCTTTTTATTAAAGGAAAAAAAAGACAGTATTTTAATCTTTTTGTGTGCCTAAAATTTTGCCTGCAAGTATTAGAATCTTCATTATCTTACATGAGAGACCATTTTGGTCAAAAACTTCAAGAAAATAACTCTGAACATATTTCACTTTAAATTGGCTGCTTGAAAAGTGTACATGTGTCTGGTGTGTCTATTGACTGAATATTAGCTCACACATCTGTAATGAAAAACTTCTTACCTGGGCTTCCTTTATTACTGGGACTACCCTCCTTAATAAAGCATTCAGTTCCCGTGTTCCTTCTTTACAGAAAATTTTGTGCCTTCTAACCTTAGAAAAAGTTACAGACAAAGAGTGAGAGGGAGAGAAAGGTGGAGCTGTTCAGTCTGAAGAAGTGAAGGCTTTGTGGAGACTTTGGAGCACCTTCAATTACCTAAAGAGGACCTACAAGAGAGATGTAGAGGGACTTTTTACATGGGCAGGTAGTGATAGCAAAAGGGGGGGTGGCTTTAAGGTGAAGGAGGGTAGTTTTAGATTAGATATTAGGAAGTTTACCATGAGGGTGGTGAGCTACTAGAAGAGGTAGTTGGCACTAGATGATCCTTAGGTCCCTTCCAACCCAAACCATTCTATAATTCTATAATGATAATTCTTAATTTGTATTAAAGTGACTTGAACTAGGAAAAAAGCATGAGCTTGAGCAGAAATCCCAAGGTGTATGCCTAAATTATTTTCAAGGTTTTGGCATAATCTCTGATTTGGTTTCACAGAGTTCTGATGCTACTCTTTATGCTTCATCCAGTCGTGTGATTGAAAATAGATTCATTATTTTCAGAAGTTATTCATGTAGATGTGCATCAGTGTTCCCTCTTCTCCAAAACTAAACAATACAAATAAACAAATCTGCTGTCTTTATAAATTTAAAATCAACCAATCAACCAACCTAGATACCATATGTTTAAAGTACCATTAAAAAAAAAATAAGCCTCTCCTTGCATTATAACACTGGAAGGATGGTTATGTCGTATAGGTTTTTATAAATTTAGATTTTTTTAGAATATACTTTTGTCTTATCACTACCTTCCTATTATATTTGTACGTCTCCACAGGGGTATCCTACTTCATTGGTATAATCTATTTTCTTGGCTCTTGGTTGTTCAAATATATGAGAACATGCTAATCTGACCATATTTAAATATTTATACATCTGAACAATTTTTCTTGAGAGAAATGGGCATGTAAACTCATCTCATGCAAAAATAGGTATCTTAAGACCAGATTAACTGATCTCTTAAAGTGTCTGTTTTTCTTTGTTCATGGGCTTAGATGTGTCCAGCCACACAGTTTGCTGTCATGAATCCATCCTCTGAGACTTCTGAAAAGTGAAATCCACTTTCAGTACTTACTGTCATGTGTTTGACATGCAAAAAAAATCCTTAGTTTGCCAAGTATAAGATAATCTATTTATTGGGTAGGTGATTTTTTTTTGTGATGGTGGGGTTATTTTTAGGTATTTTCATGCATTTGCAGCCCAACACATAGTTTAGTGTTGGCATGTATTCCATATAAATTTCTATGACTACTCCTTCACAGTGTATTCAGAAACTACTGCTCAGTAAATCAACACACAAACCCCAGTTAAGAGTAAATTTCTTCTCTTGTAAAGTTGGTTTAGAGAACTGGAATTCCTTGTTTTTTTTAGTATTTAGTAGTCTTGGCAAAGTGATGCAAATGAATATAAAAATCTTTGACTGATTTCACTGTGGTCACCAAGACACTCAACTATTTTCAGTTCCACCTTAAGTCTTGTGAACTCTTTTTGTGCACATAAACTAGGGATATGCCATTTACATGTTTCAGAATGAGTAAAAACATATGAAAAAAAATAAATACAGGACAGTCTTCCTTTTTTAGTGTGTTGTTTTGATGACTTCTGAAAATAAAGGACAAACATGTCTCTAATGAGAACATTTAAACCCATTCCAGCACCTGAGATCATATATTCGAGACCACTCCCATCTTGCTTAGGTGCTGGAACAATAACTAAGGCTACCTTCCGATTCATGAGGAGTTATTTTAGACTGATCCTCAAAGAAAGCCAAGAGAGGGTTAGAGCTGAAGTCCAACATTCCTATTTACATAGAAATAACATTTTAGAAAGCTCAGACCATGACAAGAGAGCATTACTGTTATTCCAGTATTGCTCTGCTGTATGAAATTAGAGTTCTTGGGTCTGTGATTTCCACTGAGGATAGAATTTCATATGGACTTCAGTTAATTTGGAGAGGGGGAGAGGCTTCTCCTATTAAGAGTAAAAAAACCCCAAAATCTAGTACTTTGTGGTAACATATATGTTTCACTTCTGCAAATAATGTATTTGCCAGAACCGTTATCAATGTTTATACGTTAAATGATAATAACACACAAGTAAATTTACATTTTGCCTTTTGAGATAATAGTGTTTCTGTATAAGAAAATATGGTCTCTTCAATCAGCAGTGTAAAAATATTTATTAACACATCCTGTATCTATCCTATAAATGGTCTTTCTTAGTAGTATGCTCTGTCTTCTGAATCTGGTTCCGCTCTTGTGCTTAGTAATGATACTTTTATTTATAAAAAGATATCAATAATATTTTGCTACTGTGGTATTTATGCCTAATGCAAAGGTTCTTTGAATATCCATTGATTTTCTGTACGAAGTAATGGGTATGAAAAATTATTTGATGAGGTACAATGTATCTACTTAGGTTAAGTTCTCCTAGCTGTAGCTCCTTTAATTTTTGCTGTCTTCATCAGCAGTATTTGCTTGTACCTAAGATAAAACATCTTCTTCTATATAGTTTTTAAAAAATATATAGTTGCTGTAGTGGCTATAAAGCCACTTAAGTATGTTGTACATAAAGTCAACTTAAAATTTAAAAATTTTTTAGCAGGTCCATTTTAATGTATAATTCACTGCTCACAGGCCAGGAATATTAGAGATGAGGCACTTAGTTTAATGACTGAAAAGGAGAGTTTCTTGTAGTATGTTTGCTTATTCTTCCTTACATTTTTTATATATGTGAAGTTTTGGGTTTATTCTATTTTTTTCTAGTTGTTTTCTTTCAAAGATATGTTGAGGCCACAAGGTTTGCCTGGATTAACTGTCTATATCATAAAGCCAGCCCACAAGAAGGACTTTTGCAGAAACAGATGAGCTCTGGGCTTGGTGGAGAGGTGGGAGTCAGCTACCTTCCATATCACATTTTGCAAATAACAGTTTTCAAGCTAGAAAGAAGACCAGCTGCAGAACCAACAGCAGAACAGCAGACTGTATTTTATTTTCTACATTCAAATATCTTTTTTCTTCCTTTTTTTTTCTTTCTCAACACAGAAGAAACAGCTATTTTAGAGCAAACATACGTATAATTCTTTTCATTTTCCAAGTTCCATAAAAGTGTGACGTTTTACACAATTATGTGGTGCATGGAAATAGACACTTTTGGCCATACTTTTTTATTAGTTATGCAGGAGAAAAATTAACTTGCAAATACCATTTCTTTCCTTTGTCTGGTATACAAATTGGTCTTGATATTTATTTTTGCAAATTGTTTCACGCCAAAGGTACAAAATCAGAACTTGTGAGGTAGCCAGTACTCTAATTTGTATATATTTCCATGATAAAATTTGTCAAATGAAATATTTTAGATTGTATTGCCTGATACATGTTTTTGTTTTTGTTTTGTTTTTTAACTAGTGAAAAAGGCCATAGATTTTAAATCTAGAGGATTTAAATTGTTTCCAGGGAAAGACAACAGCAACAAGTTTTCTATCTGTGAGTGTACTCCTTTTTGTTACTTACTTTTAGTGCAAGAGTGAAGTTTGTGGTGTGCTGTTTGTGTGTAATTATTTATGTATTCTGATAATAGAACTGGTTTCTCTAGTCTGCATGGTGAATTTTTAATTATGGTTCTACTCTGAAAACAGCCTTTCTATAAATCTGGCATTGTAGAAAGACATATTAACTTGTCAGTAATTTCACAATAAACTTACAGTATTTGCAAGGAAGCAAATATTTAGCCTCCTAGGTGTCAGCTGTAAATTTACCTGTGAGTAAGAGATAAATTTTTTAAATTGAACATTAGTAGCAACATCAAATGCTGTGCAAACTAAAGTGTGTCCTCATTTGCAAGTGTACAACCACATATGAGGTCACTTTTTGAAATTTTTAGAAATCCATTAAGTTTGAAATTTTAACTGATTACCTAGGTGTAATTTTAAAAATTCTGGAGATGCTTGGTGCCTTCAATTTTATTTACAGAAATTAGAAACTCAAAGTGATTGACATCTCAGTGGACCAAGTCCTGATTAAATCATGAGGAGTCAGGCAACTTTCTAGCACAAATTAAATAGGTGTGTCTCAAAATATATTAAAAGGATACTTTTGAAAAAGAATGTGCCATTTTTATAGAGGCCTTTTTGGAATAGAACCACATTTTAAATATTTAAAAGTAAATAAAGTGGACTAAATGTTTAGCATATGTTGGATTATACTACATTTCATTACTCTTCACAGGACTGAAAGGACTTGCTTTTGAATCTCCCTAGGTTGGACATGTTTGCACTAAGTATTTGTTTAAAGTAGCAGTGATGGTTTCATTTTCCAGAACTTAGCAGGACATGTTAGCATACATTTTAATTTTTGGTGTTAGATTTTAAACTGGCAGGGTATTGTTTTTTAGACAAAGGTGTCTCCAAGCAGCATGATGCTTGAGCAGTCACCAAGTCAGAAAAATAAGCAAAACACATTTCTGTTCAATTTTTGTAATGTCATGTATTGCCATATTTCAACTTCTCTGTAAACTGCATCACCTAAATAGTTCTGTAAGACATTTCTGGTTTACTTGAAAACTTTGTATCAAGATATTTAAAAACAAATATTATTTTTATACCTATTTGGTGAATGGAAAACAGACTGATTATGCAGAAGAAATAACAGTAAGATAATTACCGTAGTGTTTATAAAGTACATCACTGAGGTCTCTTTCTAATGGCCCATCTGGGATACTGTACTTACAAATAATAATAAAATGGATGATAAAAGATATTATTTTGCACTAATCATTACATTTTCTACTATATAAACTTTAATAGGAATTCCATATTTATAATGAAGTACCAGATACTCATGATATCCAAAGCTGATTGTTATGAAAGTAGTGATGAAATTTATCAACATAATTTTGAAGGTCTTTAGATAATTTCATAAATTATGATAATCTATGTGATGCTGGAAATTTCTTTATCTTTTTGTTATTGACTATGCAGAATAGATTACATATGTAAGTCAATAATAAGTGAAGGTGAAAAACCTTGGTGATTTGTACCTTTAGTGATCATAATCTTGTCATAAATAGATAACTAAGGTTTTATGTTGTAGCCTAGCATTTGATTCTCTAGTCACTTTGGTAGCCAAGAATGTTGAAGGGATAGTATTTCATAAGAAGCTTATGGATTTGGCTGTTGACAAGATAATTTCCTCAGTGTGGCCTCAGCTGGGCTAGTGTCATTGCATTACAATGACAGATGGGGTCCTTTAAGAAAAACAATGACCAACACTCAACTGTTAGTGAAAATAAGGATAAGTAAATATCTATTTTACATTATGCCTTTTATTAACAATGTCTTTGGAAATTTTTGTCTAGCATCCTCATCTGTATGTCCTTTCATTATTTTACCTTTTTTTGTGTGTGTGTAAGTTGTGTAGCATTCAATACTAATGCGCAGGTGATTTGCTCAGAGTAAAGCCAGAAGATATTTGATATGATGACACATTTTGAAGCAAGGATGTATCAGCTTCAGTTTAGAAGTGTTGACACTAACAAATGAATTAATTGGCAGATCTAATTCAATCTAAATTAGAACTGTGGAGTTTCTTGATACCAGTTTCATGACCAGACCGTGAATGAATGCTTTCTCTAGATGCATTTACTTTACTACAGAAAACCCTTTAATTGTTCATTGTGCATAAGCATCTGGGGTGTAAAACAAAAATATATAGACAAATATCTGTGGAATTACACAGGGCTGTAGACTGAAAAGTTACATCAATACAAAAATCCTAAACTGTGAAATTGATTTTCACTAGGCACTTAACAGAAACCAGAATGGGTTTAAGATTGTGTAAATGTATTTTGGAATTGGGATCAAATCAGAAATCAATATCTACCTATAAAATTTTTCTCTGTATTTTCACTGCAGTATATGTCTTACTTTTTAAAAAATTTAATTATTTCATTGATTTTCTTTAACATAAGCCTTTATATTTTTGTTTATGAGTATTGATAATTCCATGTATTATCATTTATAATTCTATTCTGTAGAGTATTTCTAGGAAGGAAACTTTATACAGAAGGTGTCAAAAACCAATAGGATTTTCAAGTTTCCATTTCTGGTAGAAATCAAAGTGTATAATATTCTTGTGTCTTGCAATCCAGCAGAGTATTCTTTTTGTATGACTATTTGCTCTATTATCTGTGTATGGGGAAAAATAATTTACAAAAATAAAATAATTATTTGAAATATTAGAACATGAACTATATAGAAGTAGAAATAATATTGTTTAAACTATTTTTATTTTTTACAGTAAAAATTTCTTCTGTGTGCATTGATATACAACACATGGCCAAATGGCACCATTATGATTTCTCTAATATTATCAGACATCACGAATAATTTTTTAACTTTAGTTTTAATATATATTTAATGTCAGAAAAAAATTGAATGTCTGCTATATATATATAGGCTACTTTTGATGATTCTGAGTTTTGCATATCTCATAATGAAGCACCCAATATTTCAAAGAGCGAGTTAATTCTAAATGTTTATCCAACAAGATGACTTTGTTAAATGCAGTCCATGCAATTGTAGTTGACAGAGAAATATATATATTTCAACACTAGCACGAACATGGGATTCTGTAGCTAGTATGCTTTCATCACACATCCATCTATTGGAGGTGGAAAAGACTGAAATCTGAAACCAGCAGAAAGACTCCTCCTGGCCCAAAAGTCCCCTGAGCACAGAAATCCAGATGAACAGAGACTGCCTTGGTGTGTTTTTAGAGCAACCTTTGACATGTTACAGGTGTCTTGGGACAGAGGAGAGTAAATACTGTGGTTCCAGCTGATGAGCACTGAGCTTGATAGGTTTTTTGAGCAGTGTGCTATGTTGAGATGTTTTCTGTTTAAGCCTGTACAAAATTTGTATTTGGCCTTTGGCTTCTTCAGGGGTACGAAACCAATTCTTCCCTTTCTGTGTGTGTAAGAAGACAAATTTCATGGAAGAGAAACCTCCAAGGATTCTGAATTATATTCCTCTTCATTAAAAACTGAAAGTTAATGAACACCCTTTAAAAGTATAGTTAGAACCTACTTTTTTCTTTTTAATCCAGTAGTGTGGTTACCCTAATTATATGCAAATGTTTTCCTTAAATTGAAATAAAATTCTAATACTGCAAAACTATTAGTCTACTTCATCAGTAATAAAGATGAATAAAGGTTAAAATATTTTTCTGCTTAATACAAATTACTTGGCCTCGTCAACTTGGAAAAAAAAAAACCCCAACATTTCTGTTAAGCCATGTATTTATCAAGTAATAGCAGACTAATATCCTTTCCTAATTTTCAGTTTTTGTGAATAGGTAGTTGAATATGCTGAGATGTGGTTAGATGGTTACATACAAGTTTCTGGAAAAATACAGAGAATAGTTCACAGGAAGTTTCTCTCTGAAGATCCATTTTAGTTTATTGTAAGATAAATGTATGCAAATCAAACTGGCATTTTGAGTTTACCTTCAGATCACCATATTTTGAGTATATATACATTTTCAATACTAATTAAGGACAATTCTCTCAGCAGGAACTTATGCATTCAAGTTTTATTACAATTCAAGGAGAAAAGGTCAGCTCTTAGTGGAGATGACATTTATTAGCCCATGTTCAGAATAAAATCTTACAGCCCTAAAACTGATGAACATTCCTTTAAATGTTAATGTTTCTAGAGAAATAGTAATAACATTTCCATATGGATTCAATAATATTGCAAGCAAACAAAATAGCTGCTTAATACATCTGATAAAAAACTTGTGTTATTTTTTTGGGAAAAAAACATCATATAATACATGCTTTGTTAATTATAGGGAGGACAAACTTACATGTTGAAATGAGAGTTTATATGGATGATCATATTCTGTAGAAAATCTGTTTTAAAATACCTAAAATGAAAATACTCTCATATTTGCTGCTTACCTCTGTATTTTCTAAAAACTTTGTTATTTTATCTCCTTTTTCTGTTTACTTTATTTTGTTTGTTTTGTTTTTTTTTTTCCAGTAAATGAGGGAGGTATTAAACAGGCGTCCAATTTGTGTCCAGATCCTGGAGAACCAGAAAATGGAAAACGGATAGGCTCAGATTTTAGGTAAAATATAAATTCTACCATTGTATCATTTCTCTAGTACTGAATTTGGAGAACGAACATGTTGAAAATGCATTAGTGTTGCTGAGTACTTTTTCAAAACTGACCTTCTTAGTAAAAAGTGTACTATAATTCTGTCTAAAATTATGTAATGCAATATTGCATGTACCTAGTATGCAAAAAGATATAATACCTACCTAGAAGAGATCATATATCTCTGAAAATCTGAGAAAAATAGCATTAAAGGTAAGTTTATGTTACTTTCTCATGTAAACACTGTGTTAGATTTATAAATATTGAGCACACGTGTTGTACTGGAGGCTTTTGCAAAGGGCAAAGCAAAACTGAACACAAGAAGAGCAATAAAACCTCAGAGATTTCAGATCTTACAGAAATATTAATTCACTCTAATAGAGAAATTACATTCCCTACGGTATGTTTTTTAGGAAACCAGAAGTTTGATACATGCAGGCATATTTCCCTAGTAGTCCTCACATTGGCCTAGAACTCTTAATCCAGACTATTTTTTTATTAGTTTTTCCTCTACTCACGGCTACCTTTCAAATTCCTTATCTTGTAAGACAAAAAAGGCTTTCAGTACTCTTTCAAAATATTCTATGTTGTTTTCTCAGTGAACTTGGCTCCTAATTCCAGTATCACCAGTGGCTGATGAGTAGAGACATATATACATAAAGAATTTTTCAGAATGTTTTGGATTAATTTTAATGTCTTTTCTGAGTTTCTGATTTTTTTTTTCCTTTTCAAATGTTGAACATTTATTTGAAAAGGTTAACATGCATATTATTTTATATTTGACATATAAAGACACTTCAGACTGTATAGAAAAAAATCTATGTTCTTGTTTCACATCATATGCTAATTTCACATTATGTTCACAAAACATGAAACACCTTAATGATGAAAGAAAAAAGACAGAAAGAAGTAGAATGGTGATAATTTTAAAATTAATTGCTTTTATTACATTCAAGTTTGTTTTCTGTATATTTTGTATTTTACATATCACACAGCACACTTCAAAGCATTTGAAGGTAACTATTTGAGTAATCTGGATCTACAAAGATCTTTCGAAATTATGATACTTCATTCTTCTACATAAATTCTTTTACCTTTTTGTGTGTGTGTTTTGTCTTTTCTCCTTGTAATCAAGCAGAAGACAGGATTGAAAATTACATCCTAAGTAAATGTGCTAGCTAGCAAACAGTTATTACAATTTCTCAGTTTGTAATAATAGTCTCCCTATTTCTCTAGTTTTGAGAAAAGCAAAAGTTCAATGTGCGTCCGTGAAAGCTTTATAACTAATTTTATAAAAATGTAATTTTTAATGTTAGCTTGAAAAAAGAAATTACATTTTCAGAGAAATAAAAAAAAAAAAAAAAAAAGCTGTATTTAACTGTCATACTTTCTAGAATCATTGCTTTGGCTGGTATTTAGTATTTTAAGTTCAAAAATATGGCTTGAGAGCAAGAGCATTTGACAGACAACCTGCCAGTTCTTTTCTAGTGTTATCTCTGCAAGTGATCATGAAAAGACCTACTTACAAAGATTATTCTAGTTAAACTTATGTGAGGGCAGTACCTCAAAAAAGATATGATGATGATCGTGCCCTCATCTTTCTTTTAAGACCAAAATGTTAGGATTTCAGTTAGCATTATTTTTAACTGTAGACTGGGATGATGTATCAGGCTTTCCTATTTCAAATGCATTTATAAGTAAATGAAAGGAGAAGGCATTCAAATTCCTGAACAATAGTATAAAAGATATACAAGTACCAGAGTCAATACATTTTCCAGTGTTTCTTTTCCCTAATTTCTCATTAATCTTGGTGACATATTTTTCTCTTAGAAAAAGAAAAAAAAAAACTGTTTGGATTTATACTTGTAAAGAACAGCACTGGTGCACAAACATGTACATTTAGCTCAAATTGAACACTTCATACATTGATAAAGACCTTACATGGAACAAAAGCAGACTAAAGATTTTCAGCAGACTTAATAAAATTCCTTTTTAAGCTAACCTGGTTTCAATTCCTGCCTTTATGATAATGGTTGTTTAATTGCTTCATAAGATTCCAAAGTAAGATGGTTACAAATTATTTTTATGTTACATTTACTTAAAAACATCTAGTACTGTGGAAAATCTTTCCCAGGCCGGCCTATACTTGGCAGATAGAAAAACAGCTCACTTTCACCTTTTCCTTCTTGAAGTCACTCTCCTTGTAATGAAGGAAACAACTTTAAGCTTAAGACTTTTTTTCCTTTCTGAAAAGAAAGTGACAATTCCAATTACAATGCCTTCATTTGAAAACACAGTATTCTGAAGAAGGGTTTAGTTCTATCTCTACTAAGTTCAATCAAAATTTGATCTTTGTACAATTTAATATATTTTAGAGAAGAGCATGCTCTTGTCACATCTCCTTAGCTTTCTTCAAATGTCAATGTGTAGGTTTGGAAGCATTGTATTGCATTTTTACTTCAGTTCTGATTACAAACACTACCTCTTCTCAGCACATTCATTTCCTCTTACATGGTTCTTACACAGATTTACAAACTCTGTAATTCAAGATTTTAGACAAACTGGAGCATTTCATGAAATTATTTGGGGCCTGTAATTCCATGTTTACCCTTTTGGATATTTTTTCTAACATGAAAATTTCCCATAGCTGTATTTTGGAGTATTAAAGGCTTTGTTTCTGATGCTAGATGCATATTTGAGCATAAAAGGTTTTGCATGTTGAAATAAAGTCAGAAAGACTTCCTTATAGCTGCCAGCTTTTCCCGTACTGAGAAAAAAATTCTACTTCAGAAAGAAAATTTCCCTTCCCGAGGAGTTTCTTAAAATTTTAGATACACTAGTGATTATTCAGCTGGAATTTGCAATTTTACTTTATTCATTAAAATAAACATCTTTTCCACGTGTCCAGTTTTAGAATCAATGCCACTATGTAAAAATATAAGATGTAATAGATAAAGCAAAAAAGTTTTCACATGATCTTGTTCCTATTTTTCTTTATTTCTAGTGGAACAATTATAGCCAGACTGAATTATCCTTGAACAGGTGTTTTATTATGAGGCAACCATGTTCTTCCACCACCATCTCAAGTTTTGTCTTCATGATATGAATGAATGAGCCCATCTCTGTCCCTCTACCTCTGCAGTGTGGTGCCACTGGGATTTAAAGATGAGATTCTGATAAAAGCCTGTATTGCAACAGAGCAGTGAATACCGTTGGACAAAAATGCTGATGCAGTCTTAAAAAGACATATTCTACTAGACAGAAGGAAGAATATGAAGTTTATGATAAGGACAGTTTATTTTAGCAACAGGTTGACTTACAGTATAACTAAGGATAATTTCTTCTTTCATTTTATATTATAAATTAATTTATAGTTATTTTCTTTGGAAGAATAAAATTCAGCATTAATTGACTAGATTGAATAGAAGTTTCACACTTGGTTTTCCTTAAATCTTCTCTGAATCACCTATCCTTCTCTGCAGATATGCAAGGTGAGTTTTTAGGCTTGGAAACTTGAAGCCAAGCATCCTGAAAAATTAAAAAACTTGGTTTTCAGTGTGAGATGTGAGGCTAGTTTATAGGGGATCTGTATACCTATCACTTTTTAACAGTTAAGTGGCTCCTTTGTCAAGGACAAGTGTCTGACTGTACAAGCTTTGTGAGAAAAAATGACACCTTTTTTAAAGATTAATTACCAGTGACCTCTATAGTGTCAGGAAATCCTCTGAAACTGAAATTTATTCATCAGTTTAGTTTTTTCAGCACACAGTAAGGATTTTTCTTGATCGGAAGTTTGGAAGATTTAGATATTCTAACATTATACCATGAAATCCTAGCATTTTGCAGTAATATTTCCAAGTAATGTATAAACTGATCTGTGAAAATGTTCCTGTGGATGTTCTTAACTTCAGAGAAATGCTGTGACTTAGCTCAGCTCTCATACTGTGGCTCAAAGACAGCAGTAGAACCTATCTGTAGCTTGCACACAAAACATTATTAGTACACGCAATTAGTAGTGTGTAGAAAGTTGCTAGGTTAAAAAAAAAAAAAAAATCACTGTTCATAATCCTGAAAGCTTACATGTCTTTAGTTTCTTCTGCTACAGGTGGAAGAAATAATATATGTGCTGAAATACTGATTGTTTCTTTATGCTAGCATTAAAATATATGATATTGTTAAATTTTCAATTTGATAGAGATAGACTTTAAGAACTGATTAGTTATTTCTGGCTGTACATTTTCTTCTATGGCTAAAAATGGTGTCCTCTTTCAAATTTGTTCAGTTGCAGGCATGAACCAAATGGGTAAATACATCAGAAAGATGGTTTTGATTCTTTGCATAATTGATTATTTTTCAACAATAACTTAAAAAAATATCAAATAATGGAGGAAAAGAACCTAAAATGAGGTAGTTTGCTACACAAATGCCAACTATTAAAATACTATTCAGTATAAACTTCATATGAAGTTCAAAATTTTAAACTTGCTCTTTCTCATCCCTTAGAGGTTCTATAGTTCATTTTGGACTCCTTACTGCTTTTAGTTTCTGTTGTTTAAAGAGAAATCACAAATTTGAGACAAATGATGAAAACTTTAAAAACAGATACAAAATTAAAATTTTGTCAAATTTGTATACTAACTTCCTTATTTGATATTTATTCATATGTTTTTCCTAATAAAAATATATCCAAGGTTTGGGATTTTTATGAAAATGCAAACCTAATGGCAATCATCTTTTGTCCGATTAGAAACAGAAATTTGCAGGTAAAGTTACTGAGAGATACTCAGGTTAAGCATTCATTTTTGGAGTTATGAACTGCCTTAGCACGTTATCTTATATATGCAAAAGCTTTGCTTTGTCCTTAATTCAGGACAAATTAAGCAGTTTATGTGAGTCATAGAAATATTGATTGGAAGGCAGAGAGCATCCAGTCTGTCCTCCTGCCCAATGCAGGACTAAGTCAGATCAGCTGTGGCTTTGTTTAGTCAATCCTGAAAACTCCCATGATTAAAGATTTCACAAGAGTATGCTGTTCTTGCTCTGCCCTCCTTTGTTGAAGGAAATTTCTTGTAAAGTAAAATCTGAATCTTCCAAACTGTCCCCTGTATATTATCTGGCACATCTAGAAAAGTTTGGCTTCATTATCTTTGTAATGGCTCCTGAAATCATTATGGTCTGCTATTAGATAGTACCTTAGCTTTCTCTTTGTCAGACTAATTAAGCCAAGCTGCCTTAACTTTTTGCTGTAGGTCATGTGCTTTAAGCCTCTGACTAATCTCCAAACTCTTTTGAGTTTTTACCAATCTCTCTCTTGAAGTGGGAGGAAAACATTGGGCTTAATATTGCAGATACAGCTTTACCAGCTGAGTAACAATTTCATTTGATCTGCTGCCACCGCTGCTAGTATTGCTAAGTATATAGTTTGTTTATCAGGATGAGAACATGTTGCTGATCAATAGTGCAGAGAATTGTACCTCTACGTGGTGAGTTTCGTGAGGTTTCTGTCTGCCCAGTGCTGGGCTTTGTCAGGATTCTGGATTGAAGGTCTGATCTTCAGTGTGTGAGCTACTATTCCTGCTTTAGTTTGATCCATAAATATATGGATCCATAAATTCTGTGTCTCCATCAAGGCTGAGGATGAAAATATTAGCATCAGACCCTGTGTTGATTTCCTAATGCTCAGATTGTTACTGTCCACCAGCTGAATATAAAACGATTGATTCCTACTCTTTAAGCACAGCTGCCAGGCCAATTTTGAATATATACCTATTCAGTGCGTATTTTGTCAGCTCTCAAAACTCCCTTCTGTAAAAGGTGCTCTCAGAAACGTTGCTGATGTTGAATACTGTTACACTGAGCACTGCTACATCTACCACTGGGCCATGTAGCCAGTCATTTTGTCATAGAAGACAGTCAAGCTGATCAAATACAACTCAGCTTTGGTAAATTTGTGTACGTGCTCTTGATTTCCAGTTCATGCTTTACTAGAGCACATGTTCTTTCCAGAGATCAATGTAAGATTCCTAGCATCTCCTTGCCCTTTTTAAAAGTTTGTGTAATGTTAGCCTTTCTACAATCAGTCAGAACATTTCATCATAGTTTTTCATAGATGATACCCACCTTTCACATACTCAGATTTTTCAGCAGCCTTTGGTGAAAGCTATCTGGCCACCTGCCCTTGAATACAGCTGCCTCCTTTTACCTGTTGTTTCTCAGTATTGGCTGTCTCTCCTCTTCACAAATCATGTTGGTACATGTAGACACCTAGGAGTACATCTGCTGTAGAAATTGATGCAGAAAAGGCATTTAGTGCTTCTACCTTTTCCATACTGGATTTCAGCACCTCAAGATTGCTTCATCCATTTACAAATTAACCCACATTGTATATGAACTTGCTTTTGTGATATACCCAAAGAAGCTTTTTTGTTTTCCAGTGTGCCTTACCAGTCTTAGCTTTAGCTAGGATCTCATTCAAAAAGTCTAATTTAGTCACCCAGGAACTACTAAATTAGATTCAGTTCAGAAAGTTGATTAATCAGAAATGATCAGAAGATGCACTGTAAATGGTTCCTGTATTCTAAAGATTTTCTCTGAGCATTAACTTTCTATCACTTTCAGTGTTAGCATACAGAATTAAATGGCCATTGACTGTATCCACAATTTTTTTTTAATGGATATATTCTGCTTTTGAAATTTTTTGAGATTTTCATACTATCCTTGAGATTTTTGGTTTTTTTGGTGATTTATATTTATATTGTATACAACAATGAACAACTTCATAGCTATAGCATGCTTCAGTTCACTTGAGATTTACAAAGCAGAAATACTCTACTCACACTTTTAGGGGGCTTCATCTGATAAGCAGTTTGGATTGAATGTAAGTCAGGACATCAAACCATCCTTACTTTTTTCCCAATATTTTTGGTCATTTGTTCCCAAAATCTGTTTTCAGACTACTCTGCCAGTTTTCTCTGAAATAATACCTGCCCAGAGTTCAGAGGTTCCCCTAAAACCACTTTCCACGATCTGGTTTTCTCACTCCGTAATTTTCAGTTCTCTAACATAGCAGAAGGCTGAGATCAGATCTCTCACATGTCCTCCTACAGTACCTCTGGATATGTAATAAATGTCATCAATTTTATCCTATTAAGGATCTCTCTTTGTCCTATAACACAATCATTCCATCGTTTGAGATTGTGTAAAAGAAAAAGAAAATAGAAAATAAAAACTTAAAAACCTACTGAAATTGTTGCTGTGTCACCACACCACACAAACCCTCATCAAACCCTTGGTCTATCTTTTATTTCATTTTGTCTTAGAGCTAATAATTATTTCCTGGCAATTTGCATGTCCTTTTTGAATCTTCATCATATTCACCTCATGTGCCTCATGCATCCTCCAGTTGAGGGAACTGACACTTTACCCTTTTGTACTCAAGTAATCAAACTGTTTTTAGAGAAATAAAAATTTTTAATTGAATAATTCTAGGTCACAGATCAAAAGCATTGTAAAAAAAAATATCGTCATCAGAAACAAGAAGAATCTCTCCTTCGATCACTGTATGGGCCATTCACTTAAGAGTTGGAATCCATGATCCTTGTGGGTACCTTCCAACTCAGAATATTCTATAGTTCTGTGATTCTCTGATGCTAGAAAATTTGGGAAGAATTGAAAGAATTTCCATTTTTAAGTGTGTATAGATAGATAATGACAGCAAAATATTAAAAAATGGCAATCTTGACTCTGCTTTTAAGTTCCTAAGAGACACATTTTCTTGACAAGCTCTCTATTATTGTCTATTTTTAGTTGATCTTCCATAGGAACTGATCTCCTACTCGTCCATTTTCTTTCTTAGACTGGAACTTTATCATCTGCTTATCTAATTGCCCTTAGTAGGTCTCACTCACACAGCATATATGTCACAGACTTTGTAAATTATCCTGCTTCACTCTGTTTATGAGTCCAGTCATATGCTTATAGTCATATACTATTAAATATCAGTTTAATATCAAAACTGATTTGGACAAGTAAAGTGGACTTCATAATGTGAATGTTATTTATACTTTTGTAGGTGATAGAAATAATTATCATGCTTGTACAGTCTTCGTAATCATTCAGATCTTAGTTATTTTTGCCTATTACAGCTTTTTACCAGGTGTTTAATTTTATTTGTAAATTATGTATTCCCTGCTTGGGATTTCCTCTTTAAATCAGTCCATGGCTAGTTAAAAGAAATATATTTCCATGATGTTTTTCTTCAAGTGTTCCTTTTTTTCCCTAATAATAAAGATGCTCAGATTTTCTCAACATGACTTTCTGAAGCAGATAATTATGAAAATCTAATCTTGAGAGAGATATTCTTGTCTTCCCAATTGCTACCTTTTGAACTTTCCTAACCATATAGTCCCTGTAGCAGCTGTGCATTATTTTTTACATTAGTTATAGATAATCTCTGTGTTTCACAGTTTTGAAATATACTTCAACTCTATGATCTTCCTGGTGGGTCTTTTTTCCTCAGTCACTTATAAAAGCTTTTTATCCTTACATTACAAGGGCCTTTGCATTATGGTGGGGTTTTTGGGGGTTTTTTTGTTTTGTTTTTTTTTTTGTTGTTTTTCACTTTTAAATCTCCTGTTTTGGTGGATTCTGCAGCTATTCTTTATCCAATTCTTTCACAAACATTCTTACTCAAACAGGAACTGTTTTGGAACAGTTTATAGACCTGTTACCCACTTTCACATCCTCCTTTTCTGAGGTGTCTGTTCAGGTGACTGTATCATCTTTCATGTCCTCATTTTCCTAGTATCTGTGTCTCTGTAAGGCCGAGGTACTTCCCAGATTTCATCAGCTATTTTGTGCTGACAACATTCCTTTTCAAATATCTAACATTTCTATCTCCCTTAAGTTAATTCTTGTTCTGGTAAGTATCAATCTTTGTTAGTAGCTTTTTTCATCATAGATGCATATTCATAATTTGAATAGATTACCTAACAAAAGTTATTCTCTGGAATGTGTGCTAAGCCTTTTTATTTTTCTCTCTGCCTTTGTGAATTGAAGAATTGCAGCACTAAAATGGCCATCTATAAGGAAAGAAAAACAGGCCTTGTTTTTTGCAAGCCAAACACTTCAGAGAAAAATTAATTTTAGTATGTCTTCTGGGAAAAAAATGTGATACCTTGTGGGATCAAACCCAGATTTGAAGATTCCAGCCAAGTAAATATTGACACTTTGCTTAGAGAGATTTAAAAACCATTTTTTTTACCAGTGTATAATGTATCAAAGGCAAATGTCATCCATCCAAGGGAGGTCACATAACGACGTGTCTTATAGTGTTGTACAGGAGGGCTGCTATAGCAAACTCTTGGGGAGTTACTGCACATTTAATCATAAAATACACATTGAACTGCATTCACAGTGTAGCCAAGATCTTGTAAGTCGTGTGTATGTATAAAACATTTTACACTTTGCAGCTGTGACAGACAAGCCTTTAAAAACGGCAGGCTGAAACTATGAAGTGTGAGATACTGATGTCAGAGAAAGGCCTGATGTATTGGCTATTTTCAGCTGTAATCAGGATTTGAAACCATAATGATATTAAAGGAAAATAATTACCTCAGGAATATACATTTATGTATTGAATAATTCAACTTTTCCAAACCGAACCCCCACTTTTCCCCCCATCCCAATCCTCCTCTCAGAAAAACTTAACAAGCAACAACAACAAAACAATCCAAACACAATCAACCAACCAACCAAAAAAACTCCCCCAAAAACTCCCCAAAACAAACAAACAAACAAACAAACAAACAAAACTAAAAAAAAACCCAAACAACCAAAAAAGTTTTTCTGGACTTATTTCTTGTTTTGTTCTGCGCTGTTCCAACACCAGATGTCAGCTTCATATGAAAAAGACCTTGTTCATATGAACAAGACCTTTTCAAGCCAGCTTTATAACTTCATAAACAATCACAGCTAAACACCTACAAATATGTTTTAGAAATCTTTTATTTTCTTCCATTTATTTGAGAAACATATGCCAGTTAAATGAGCAAATCCTCATATTCACCTTGTAACTTTCATTATCTAGTAGATACTACATTCAGAATCTTGTTACTGGCAAGAGTATAGAGACCACTTCTGTGAAGTTAAGACCACTGCAAGCTTAATTAAAATCTTAACCTACTAATCAAAATATAAAACAATGCTATAACTAGTATTTTTACAATAATCCAAATTAATATAGTATACTCTTATTAATAACATGCTACTTTTTAAATACAAGAGATTATTAATATCTAGCCCTGTTCTCTGGTATTGTTTCCCCCTTCCAGTGCCCCCCAGTTCTAAAGTCAAAAGCACCAGATTTCCTCAAGAAGAATCATGGGCGGGAGATATTCACAGCATATTATTTATTTCCTGAGGTCTTCGCTGGAAGAAATAAAATGTTTATAATTTCTTTTTCAGCCTTGTAGTTGACCTTTTGACTTTTCTTCTAGGTGTTTCCCTTATATCGCTTTCCCATTCTTTCCTAGCTTCAATTAACATAAATAACTACTTTTAGTTACACAATGTCTAGGTTTGTCAAATTTTTACTCTATGGAGGTCTGAAGTTAGGTCAGAAAAGTCACTTGACCTACAAATGACTGTTAAAAGAGGTAGACCAGTTCCAGCCAAAGTAGGACCAGGGAGGGCTGAACATTGTGCACTATCAGGCTAGTACATAGCCTTCAGCCTTTTACTATTGAGAGCAGAAACTTCTGGATTACATATTTGTATTGTTTGTCAAGACCATCATATCTAAAGAAATGAAAAAAATGGACTGCTACCTATTTGTTAAAAAATGCTTCTTTCTATATTATTGTTTGATTTTTAGCTTGGGAGCAACAGTACAGTTCTCCTGCGATGAAGATTATGTGCTACAAGGTTCCAAAAGTATCACCTGTCAGAGGATAGCTGAAGTTTTTGCTGCATGGAGTGATCATAGACCTGTGTGTAAAGGTAAGCAGAAATTCTTACCCTCACAGTGATTATTCCATTTGGCATCTATCCATTGTTTGATAGCCAATCCTATTAAATTTTTTGTAAGTACCCAAAATTTTGATCCTAATGTCCCCACTTTCTTAGTAAAAAAGGATTCTCCTGTGCTGTTTTATTTAACATGAACTTTGTATTTCAGTATGCTTAACTAGGCAACTTACATTATGAATTTTGCTTTATAAGGAGCTGACAAAAACCTATCCCATGCTAAATATTAGGACTTACCATGATGGATATCAAAATTGCAGTGATTTAATATAAAATCAGTAATTCATGAATCTTCTTCATTACACATTTTATAAGCAGATTAGAAATTCTTGAATTTATAATAAATAAGTAGTGAAGTAAATCTACACCTGGTTTTGACCCTTAGCAAATAGATAAAGGGCAAAGAAAATCAGTAAAAGAAGAAAAGCACGAAGGAATTTTGCTGAAAATATTTGATGACCTAATACAATGGCAAGTCGCATGATGAATACCTGAATCAAGGAATGAAAGTATTAGTGTGTAGGTACAGATCAGATATTAATATATATAATGAAAATATTAGTGTACACAAATACACAGAAATTGTCTTTACAGCGTTTTCTTTTTCTGGGTTTCAAACTTAAAGTACTGGAAGCAAGTGTCTGTTAGGAATATCTAAAATCATTATAAATAATAGACACGGGGGGGTCAAAGACTTAGATTTCATTCCACTATAGAGCAACATGGTTCTTTTGAGACCTTCACTACGAGGCTACACCCAGGAAAGGCAGCAAACAGAGCTCATAACTCAGCACACAGGCAAAGGAGCTGTCCTGTACATCGTGACTCTGCCCCAAAGGATGGACTCACATGTTCAGATGGAGCAGCAAATAGTCTAGAACACCCACTATTTTTCCTCTCCTGACTTACTTCCCACATACAGATATAAGCTGCGAAGAGTTACACAATTTCTTATTAAATAGATAGACAAAAAGCCATGCTTGGCATTAGTCTCACCTGTGACCCTAATGTCTTCGGCTGTTGATCCTAAATGAGGAGCCTTCCTCTCACCTCTCTACTCTCTACTTCTTTTCAGGCATCTGGTGTGAAAACACTTGAACACACTCATCACCACAGCATTGTTTCTCTGAGGGGGGTGCAAAAGTGACATTCTTTCTAGAGGCTAATGTGAGGGAAGGAACAAGCCTTCATCCAGCAGTAGAATCTTCCTGTGCTCAGTATTGATCAAATAAACATGCTTTGTGAAAATGCAATGCAACTCTAGGATTATTTCACATATCTTAAGGTTAATTTTTTTGTTCAATTATGCAAGATAGTCTGTCAGAATGCAGTGGAAGAAATAGTTCTTTACATCTTGCAGTTTATGTGGTGTCATAATAATCACTGGAGAAATAGGATAGGCTCATGTTTACTTGAGGTAACTTGTCAGTTTTACATCTTCATACAGGAAAAGTTAACCAGTAGAGCATTCAGCAGAGATCTGAATATCAAGGAAAGAACAATAAAAGTACTATTGACTTCAATAGACTAGGAATTTTGTGCTTTAAAAGTGTCATTTGAAAGCACAAAGGACACAGTTTATCTCCTTTGCATTATTTGTGACAGATGCAAGCTACGTAAATAAGAATATGTGTGGTTTTTTTTACCTGACATGCTATTGTAAATAACTCTACAGATTTTGATTTGAAAATAAATACCCTTTGTAATCTTTATAAATAGATAACACTGTTTTGTGTTTGTGTAACTTTTACAAGCTTGCTTTAAACTTTCCAGTGCTTTGGCCGTTGATTCAATGGGTTGCACAGGGGCTGGGCTATAGGGGGAAAAAATGCTAACATGTCATACATCAACACATATGCACAAAAGGAGCACATATACACAGTGATAAAAGTGATCTTTTTTCCTACTATTTAAATGTCTCTTTCAAGACATTAGTGAAGGCGGCATAAGAAGAATTTTAAGAAGAAGGTCTTATTTTATTTTGTCAGAATAATTAAATGTGAATGTTCTATTCTCTTGTAAGAGGTGTTTCTGTTTTTGTTCAATGGTGTTTTAATTCTTTATATCTTAATTAGAGTAAGTTAGAGATCAGTTTATGAATCTTCTGCATATATTTTCTTTGTGAATTAAAAGGTGAACTTTCTTTTTGCAGTCAAAACTTGTGGATCCAATCTTCAGGGGCCTGGAGGTACTTTTGCTTCACCCAATTTTCCATTTCAGTATGACAGCAATGCTCAATGTGTGTGGGTCATCACAGCTATCAATACTAATAAGGTAATTTTAATATTCTGGCTTCTCTTAAAAAAACAAAACAAAACAAAACAACCCCACCCCCCATCTCCACCCCTCAACCCTAAAGCAACCAAACAAAAGCACACACAGACCATAACATTTTTATGATTTATTTCTACAGTCCAAGTTTTGTACTAGGTGCATTTCAGATATTTTTAAGAAATGTCTGATACCAGATGAGTATGGACAGATGTTAAAACCTCTTGTTTCCCCTAAGACTGTTTTATTTTTGTATACCAAGTAGATGCTATCATGTTTTTATGTGATTCTCTAACTTAATTCCCAGAATGGTATGAGGCAATTTCTTGGGCCCAAAAGTACTGTGTTATAAGCAGAAGAGGTGCTTTGTGTATAAGACTGTTTATATCATGCTTGGCCTTTGACTGTGTGAGAAATCACTGAAGTTCTTGAATTCACTTTCCCTTCATGAGGAACTGTTCTGAAGATGTTTATTCCATTGTCTGAACCACTGTATTAAAATCCTATGTACTTTATACCTGCACTTTAAAGAAAAAGTGCTGAGAGTTCTGATAATGTCAGATGAGTCAAACTAGAGCAGTAAAGCTAAGTTATGACGCCAGTTGTCTTTAAATTCAAGAACCAGACACCTGGCAGCAATGGCTATATTCTATTTCCAGGTGTATCATAAAGTGTGAACTGAGCGTAATGGACTTGTTTAGATGTAATAAAACATAAATTAGCTGTGCAGCTCAGAAATGTTTTATAAAAGACTACCATCATCTGTGTTTGCTGGTACAAGGATATATTCTACCTCTGGATTCTGTTTTATATTGCCATCTGCATCACACACCATTAACTGATGAGACAGGCCTATAAGACTGATTCCTTTGCACCTGAATTCATCAGAGGACTCAGTGAAAACCTGTCTGTTGCAGTGTGTGGGAGACAGAGAGATGACACACATTGGGGTTTACCTGCAGCAGAGAGACTTTACTCGTGTACCCAGCTCTTTTTACAGGCTATTCAAAAGACTCCACATTCGACTCTGACTGGTCACAACCCAGCCCACTGACCAATAGCCACCTGCTTGCGTTCATACCAGGGACTGGCTGTCTGTAACCAAATCCCTCCTCCTGCCTGATGAGGCACACAGTCTATCCTGTGCTGTGATACCTGACTATTTTCAAAATTTCAAAAACCATTTAGCTGCACTGGTGTATTTCTCACTCTAATTTTACAAAGTCCTGTCTGGAAGCCATCCTTATGTTCCACTTTGGTAGAAGAAAAAAGGATATTTATACAACTTATTAGAATTTGATAATGAAAATTATAAATGTGTTTGGAGGGGAGGTTGTTTATTTGTTTGATCCTTGTTCCAAGGACTGCTAATCAAATTTATCCAATTTATAGGTCATAAAAAAAGTATCAAGAGTCCTTGAAAAATGCTTCAGTCTCTGTTCCACAGATGGGAAAAAAATTTAAAAGTAATATTTAAGATCCATTTCTCATCCCAAAGAACTTTCTTATTTTTTATTTCTTTAATTAAAAACTATTTGTGAGCAAGATGAAATCTGTATACACACCTAGAATTTCTGAAAATTTTGTCAAATGTGCCAGCTGAGAGAATTTATTATCATATTATTTGAGGAAATTAAATACAGCTACTACACTATGAACAAGTTCTTTATATGGCCTAAAAATCTCCAGTGAGTGGTTGAAAGAATTTAAGACCCATAAGGCCGTATTTTGCATAAAATGGTTTCCTTTCTTAAATGCACCAAGGGCATGTCTACATAGCAAAAAAAGCCAGATAAGATTTTAGACATTCTACCATTGGTAGAAGCAAACCCTTGAGCTCACAAACTAGTACGTATTTACTGGCAAGTCACAGGTGACTGCAGGTTTAAGATATTAATGACTTGTAGATTGTTAAGGATTACACTCCGCTGGTGGTATTCATGTCTTAATGCTGCCTTCCTCCTCTTTCCCTCCCTCCCTGCCAATTCACAAGATAATGATGCAGTGTTAGCTTCAAAACCTCAGAACTTCATTTTACCAAAATTATTTTTATGGGAATATTCAAAAACATTATTCCTCAGTATTATTTTCCTTTAAAATTTCCAGTTTTTGCATTTATAGAACTGCAGAAAATTAATTGAACAAATGCTTTGTCTCTGGTTGTCAGTGTGGTTGACAGAGTTACAGAATGATTGAGGTTGGACCAAACCTCCAGAAATTCTATAGTTGAACTCCACTACTCAAACAGAGCCACCTAGAGGCAACTGCCCAGACAGTCTGGAATATCTCAGAAGATGGTGACTCCATAACCTCTCTGGGCAACAAGAGCTAGTGCTCACTCACCCCCACAGGGAAAAACTGCTTCCTGATGTTCAGAAAGAACCTCCTGTGTTTTAGTCTGTGCCCATTGCCTCCAGTTCTGTCACTGGCCACCACTGAAAGAGTTTGGTTTCATCTTCTTTACATCCTCCCATCAAGAGTTTATAGACATCAAGCTTCAGTGATCCTCTTCTTCTTTAGGGCAAGCAAGCCCAGCTGTCTCCACCTTATATGAAAGAAGTTCCAATCCCTTAATTTTCTTAGTGCCCCTTCACTTCACTCTCTCCAGTAGCTGCCTATTTTGCTTGTACTGGACAGGTGTAGTTGTTTTCCTTTCTCTCAAAACACTTGAAAGAACAAGTTATTCCATATATAAAAATTCCGATTCTAATGAAAATAAAATTTGCCCTCTCTTTAGTCAGAGATCATGCCTGCTGTAGTTCAAATAAAGTATGCTTAAGTGTTATTCTACACATTTTTTTCCTGAAACTGTAAATACTGCAAAATAGCATGTGACCGTATGAAAACCGTCCTAGTGCCCGAATGATAACACCATATAAGAATACACACAGTTTTAATATTTGGGATTAATTAGAACTCTTAGGTTTAACCTCTGATGGCTCAGTAAAATACTTCAGTATATGCATGCTTCAGTTTGATTTGATTGGTACATGCCTTTTGATTTTATTTACAAAGCAAAGTTTAAGTAGCAGGGATGGCTGTAGGGGTGACTTCTCTAAGAAGAGATCAGAAGTTGCCCCCATATCAGACTGAGACAGTTCTAGCTGGCTCCAAGACAGACCCACTACAGGACGCAGCTGAGCAAATCAGGCAAACTGATAGCACCTCTGTGATAACTTATTTGACTAAGGGCAAAAAACCCCCTGTACAACAGCAGCTGAAGGAGATGAATGAGAATACCCAAGAGAAATAACCCCATAGACACTACCAGCAGAGCAGAAGGAGTGGAAGATGCTCCATGTGCTGGAGCAGGGATTCCCCTGGAGCCTCTGGAGAGTGCCATTGATGGAGGTTGTCCCCTGCAGCTCATAGAGGTCCAGGGTGGAGCAGAGATCCACCTGTGGTCTGTGCAGGACATGTACCTGAAGAGCTGGATGTGCCTGAAGGAAGCTGTGACCCTGTGGAGAGCCCATGGTGGAACAGGTTTCTGGCAGGACCTGAGACCCCATGGGAGGAGCATACTGAAACAGATTTTGAAGAACTGCAGCCTGTGGGAGAGACTCATGTTGAAGAAGGGTGCGAATAACTATTTCCTGTGGGAGGGATCTAACTCTGGAGCAGGGAAAGAGCATGAGGAGGAAGGAGCAGCACAGATGAAGTGGGTCAAATTGACTGCAGCCCCCATTTCATGTTCCCCTTTGCCATTTTGGGAGAGAGGAGGCGGCAGAAGAGTCAGGAACAAGAAAGTGAATTTGAGCCCATAAAGAAAGGGGTTGGGATGATGGTGGGTTTAGTTTTCTTCTTATTTGTCACTTTCCCACTCTATTTTTAATTGTCAGTAAATAAAACTAATTTTCCCGACATTGATTTTGTTTTGCCGATGACAGTAATTAGTGAGCAATCTCCCTCTTCTTGTCTTGACCCATGGGCTTTTTCATCCAGTTTTCTCATTCTGTGCTGCTGAGAGGTAGTGATGGAGTGACTTGGTGAGCATCTGACAAGTCAGCCAGTTAAATTACTGCACCTTGCATATTTATCTATCTTCTCAAATATTTAAATACTCTGAAGATATAGTGTGAAAACAATAATTAAGAACAGGTCACTTATTTTAAATTAAATATGAACTTTTAGATAAGGCCATAACCAGGAATACCTGTTTGTTGGTGGCACATTAATATTATACCAGTTATAACAATGCAAAGTAATGTTAGGTTAAACAAGTAATTTTACTTCAAAGTATAAGTTGGACACTGTTTCTGAACTTCTGTAATATACCACTGAAATTAGTATACTCTGAGTAAGATTCATTATGGGCAGGCTGTAGTGCTAGGAGCTATATTATAATAGCTTCAGTATTACCCAGAAAATACTGTTCTTTGCATGGCATTGGTTGGAATAATTATAGCTCTTTGATATTGCAATGAAATGCAGATACACAGGAATTACAGAGTTTTTAAACTGAAGAACAGAGAAAAGGTTTACAATGTTATCTGGAACAACATTCAAATATGTTTATAGTTTTCAGAAAAAGTGTCTAGCACTGATTAGAAGAACATTAACTTGTTGAGGTTAAAAGAAAATGAGATCTTTTTACAAGTCAGATCAACTTCGTTTTATGATATATTGAGGAACTTGCGTATATAAACTCTTTGCTTATATAATCAGTGGTTTAATGTGTTTAGTTTTGATTCATGCTAACGTTGCCTTACTGTTCTGAACACAATATTGCTGGCCTTGTATGACTGCTAGAAGGCATGCTAATTGGGAGAAATAGTGGGCAAAACAAGTATTAAACCGTGTTATGAAGTAGAATGATAGTGGAGAATTTGTATCATAATTGTAGTGAAGGGTCCAGGGGTGGATTTTTTGCAATTTTTCCTTTTGTTCTGTGTTGTGATAATGTTATTTTTGGATTTGATGAAGGAAACTTTTTTCTTCTATTTAGTTTAGTTGGGATTTTTTTGTTGTTCTGAGTGAAGATTGTATGCTGACTGTGGATTTTAATGATGGTTTGTGCCTTGACGTCAAAAACATCATTGATGTATAAATGAAGATTGTCATTAAGAGCTTTTTATAATGACTACAACAAATAATGTGATGGTATTTGTTATAATATGACTATATTTACAGTATTCTACACCACAGTTGTAAGAACCATGATGATTTAGTGATGCTGGTACTTCAGAGCTGATACTTGTTGCATCATTTGCAACAAAATATCTCAGAAACTGAGAATCTTTTAAGGGAGAATGCAATAGATGAAAGACCAGTGAAATCTGAATTAGGGCTAAAGTTAACTAGAGTTCAAGTCTTATGAATTATACTTGCTGATTTTTTTCTAATCCACAGTGACAGAAACACTGTGGAAAATGTCAGTGCTAGAATGACAGACTTTCTGACAGATCTCAACCACATTCACACCACGTATCATTCATCACCAAGCATCAAGAAGGAGAAAAATAAGCAAAAGGGTTCTTTAAAAAAAGAAAAAGAGCCTTTTCTTTTCCGAATTGTAAAAAGAAATTAAATATGTGAACTAACTGCCAAATCTAGATGGATCAGAAAACTAGGTCCTGGTTCTGTTAATTTTCTATGACAGGAATTAAAAAAAAAAAAAAAAAAATTACCTGTATGTTATCTTTTGTTTGTCACTACCATATTCTATCTTGAGGGTATTCAATCATGAAAGTCTCCGTACTGCTTGCATGAATACATTATTTAAAATGTATTCTTCAGAATACAGGTCTTTGAAGGTTTGACAGTGTTCATATTCTTATCCTTTTATCTATGGAAATTTGAAATAATTTTGAAATCAAAAATGACATGCTTGAGAGCTGGGAGATAGCTGACTTTTGATTTTGGCTTTAGAGGTCTTTTTAATTATTTTTGCTAAGGTTTTTTAGTTTTTAGAGTTTTTTTGTTCATTTGGTTTGTTGGGTTTTTATGTGGATGTCATTTGTCTGTTAGGAAATCTATAATCTGAATTTTGTTGAAATGGCAGAGCTTACTGAGAATTTATAACATCTGTTTCCAATTGCTGTAGTCTTTCTAAGAAACTGTTTAAATAATTCAAAGTATCTGGGAAACTCCTCACATGACATTTTCTGCAAGTCTGTAGAATTGTACCGAGGGAATAACTTGCAACTGTGACTGAAATAATATTTAATATGGTTGTCATTTTATCACTTTGTATAAAAATAGTCTCTTTTTAAAAATTGTTTTTACATTCAGTTCTTTCCTTCCTCCTTCCTCATGTCATTAAGTTGCTGTTTTCTTCCTGCAAAAGAATGAATCTCAATTTCTGAGGGTTTTTGCTGTTAGGCCAAGCCAAAAATAAGCAAAAAAATATTCAGCAAAGTGCCGAGTATTTACATTTAATTTTCCACAGCTGTGTTATTTTGTTAACCATGTCAAAACTGTCAGTGGAACATTTCCTAAGCTTGCTGTTAAGCCTAAACCCAGTTGCCATCCATATTTAATCAGGTTAGCAGTATAAATCTCAAGAAGGCAGGGTGATTCGGCATGAATTAAAGACTTATTTCATGAAGTTTCTTTTGGTCAGGCCTGTTGGAAAAAACCACACTGCACCTCTTTTTGCAATCAAATGCCTCAAAATTGGCTTTTCCTAAGACTAGTGCAAAGCTGTACTGTGGGTGTTACAGTCAATGAAATGATTAAAAAGTATGAGCATACTTAATCTCGCTCTAAACTTGTATTTTACCTGTAATTGTGTTCTTCATTCATACAGATTAAAAAGGCTGCTCTTGTATTTATCAATAGTAGATAATCCATTTTTATCTTATATGAAACTAGAAAGTGTAAATATATTTTGGTTCTGTTGAGACCACAATAGATTTCTTTGTAGTGTTGGCTACACTATTCTTCCATATTGATCATGTACATTTTGATCCAGTTAAAATATCTGAGTCACATATTCATTACAGTTAATCTTAGAAATATATGTGGACAGAGGGGAGATTCTCTCAGCAGAATAAGAGCATAGTAGGGAATCCAGCTATTCCTATGACAGGAAGTTAACAGGTTTGGCTGTGAGGGAACAGACTAAATTGTTAAATAAGAGAATTTGGAGTCAGGAGGTATGTGCAGTTGTAGAGGGATAAATGACTTGTCATTCCATCCTGAAATTTTGCTACAGGTCTTCATTATGAAAGGAGGACAGGTTTGTTATCTTAATTACTGTAAACTTTTTCTCCTGCCATTTTTGTCACTATAGGAGTGATGTTTCACACTCTGAAAATATGAGCGACCCATAGGGAATGGGTGAGATTGTGCTTATTGCAATAGCTACAACAAAAGCAATTATTTCTCTTTGAGCCATTAGCAGTATTAGATTCTAGCTGTTGCCTGTATTTACAATACCTGGAGCTATTAACTCCACCTTTCGATAAAACTTTATGTAAACTTAAATGTCAAATTTGAATTTTAGTTCTGTTGGACTTCCTAAATTAGATCTCAGTTACATCTCCCACCAATTCTAAATGCAAACATTTTTCTTCTTCCTCACCCAAGCTAGAACTTTAAAAAAGATATATGTATATGACTAAGAGACTTTGATAGCAAATTTCCAGTGCTTGCACTGTAAGCATTTGAGATGTTTCAGTCTTTTTTGTTTGATGAATTTTTGGCACAGAGACTTGTCGCTTTTCTCTATGGTTGAGTTCACTTGGTTGCTCTTGCGAGTGATCTTTACAGGAAATTATTCTGCTCAATATATACCTTTTTTTTGGTGATATTAGACTGGGAAATAGAGCTGATAGTACTTTGTTTGTTTGTTTCTCTGTTTTCTATGAAGGGACTCCTTCAAAGGCTCATGGTACCATTCTGTGCTGTGCTAATCTTGGCTGCCAGATGCCCACCAGGCTGATCTGCAATGCTCCCTCCTCAACAGGACAGGGGCAGAAAATATAAAGAAAAAGCTCACAGATGAAGATAAGGACAGGGAGATCACTCACTAGTTACTCGCATATGCAAAGCAGACTCAACTTGGAGAAATTAATAAAATTAACTGCCAATTAAATCAGAATAGAATAGTTAAAATAAGAACAAATCTAAATCAGCGCCTTCCCCTCACCCTGAAGTACCTCTGCTCTCAAAATCTTACCTTGTAAACCCAATACATTCAGAGTGCAAACTGAAGACTTGCACGGCGACTTAAGTCACAGTATGATTTCCATGTTTCCATCCCGTTCGGGATGTGTGACTGCCCATCAGGTTAGGCTGACATCAGTTAGTGACCTCACTGCTTTCTTTTGGAACAGAAGGCTTACCCTCTGATCATATCTGCTATTTGAGAATAATAATTTTTTCTTTTTGTAAACTCTGACACTGAGCTTAGTTTTGTGAGGGAAAGATGAGTGTGATTTTTTATTGCAGTTTTATAAATTAGTTGATTTTTTTCCTGCTTATACCTATTACTATCTCTTTATAATGGTCCTGGCCAGTCATACTTCCTTTCAGGCTATCTAGAGCCTTTCTCATATCTGTGAAATTAAAAAAAAAAAAATCTGCAATTCAGCAAAGCAGCTTTCCAGCTGGATGGCCCTCCACTATGAACTAGTATGTGGGGTAGTTCCTGCCCAGAGACTTGACTTTGCACTTCCCTTTGTTGAACCTTGTGAGGTTCTTAATGGTCCATTTCTCCAGCCTGTTGATGTCCCTCTTTATGGCAGCATGACCCTCTGGCCTATTAACCACTAATCCCTTCTCACTGTTGTGGCAAACTTGCTGAGAGTAAGTATATCATCATCTAGATAACCTATAAAGATGTTAAAGAAGACTTGTCCCAATATTTACCCCTGAGATACAGCATGAGTTACTGGTCCCTAATGAGACTTTGTGTCACTGATAATCATCCTCTTGGCCCAGACTTTCGTCCTGTTTTCAATCCACCTTTCTGTCTGCTGAGCCCACACATCAGCGGCTTGTCTGTTAATATCTTGACAATGCCAAAGGCCTACCTGAAGCCCAGGTAGACAATATCTGCTGCTTCTCATTTGGCCACCAGGCGAGTTATTAATTATAGAAATCTATCAAAGTTTGTCAAGCATGTCTTCCCCGTGGTAAAGCCATGCTGACTACTCCTGATTATTTTCTTGTCCTTAATTTTCCAGCATTAGCTGTTCCATGGTAGCAGTAATATTAAATAAAATTATACGTAATAGAAATAGTTTAAATAAAATATTAGCTAAGCCTTATAATAAATGATTGATTCAATATATTTTCCCTCTGAAACTATTCTTCTATAATCAAATGTATGATAACACAATTATTTTGATGAAGGGACCTGTGATTCTATGGAAAATTATGGCGATGAAGCCGATCAATCAGCCAGCAGCATTTCCTTAGCTTGTACCATCAGATATAAATGCCCATTATTTACTTACTGGGAAGCATTCAGACATCCTCAGCACAAAAGCAATTAACCGTCCTGAGAGCATATGAGGACACTCTGATACGAAGAGGATGTGTTTTCTTCTCCTTCCCTAATTTCACTTCTACAAGTGACAGACAACCAGACATCATTAGGAGTCTTTAGGTAGCTTTTTTCTTGCTAGAGTAAAAACACTGAATAATGGAGAAAGTAGGTATGTTGTGAATATTTTTCGGTGAGGTAGATTTCTTGCTGTTTCTAGTATGTTAGGATCATTCATACCATGGGTTTTTGCAAGATAATATCTGCAGAAATAGATATTTCGTAGACCAATAGCCAATATCCTGGCACTAGAAAGGTGCCAACAATGTTCAAGTTCTAACATTTCTTCTCTTGCTATCTTCTAGGTACAAATACTATTCCTACACCATGTTAAAGTTAGTTCCTAATGAGCTGGTTCCTTCAATGTCTAGATCAAAATTTTTGTCTTCTTTTGTAGTAGCTTAATAAAAATAAGTAAAATTAACTTAATTTTAAGTACAACTACTAGTAATTTTTACAAGTAGAATGAGACAGCATTTTCAAATATTAACGTATTTATTGTGAGAAAAAAATGTAAAATCCAATCTGAAATAATTGCCTAGAGGTTAATATTTTGTCTCCCAAGATAAAAGTTATCTAACAGTTTTTATTGTTGGAACATGATAAACAGAAACTTCAGTAAAAGAAAATGTGTTTGCTTAATGATTTATTTGAACTCATTCATTTTCCTTTGTGGAAATACTGAAAGTATTGTAGAATGCTGTATTGCTTTGAATAATCAATATCAGAAACTCCTATTGTGAATGCAAGTCAGCAAAATATGTCATACTTCTATGCAAACAGAAAACTACAACATGAAAAATAAAAATAGAATCTCTTTATGCTGTTAATTTAGTGTAGTTTTTCTCAGGACAAGGCAGGAATATCCACTTGTTTTTAACTACTGTTCCTCCAAAGTAAAGGATTCTAAATTATATAATAAGTAATATAATAATATAATAATATACTAAATTCATGTGATTTAAATACATTTCAGTTGTCCTTAGCACAGACATCCACATATAAATGCCTAATCTTACTTTCTAGAGAAGAGTAATATTTACTTCTAAGCTGTGGTTGATCTAGTGATCAACCTTTTGGTGAAATAGATTACACTCTAAGCAGGTTTTTTCACTTTTTTTGAAGAAGCCTACATCAAATACAGTTGTCTGTGCTGTAGATGTCTACACTTAAATATGATGCGTCCTATTTCCAGGAAAGGGACTCAATAATAAAGTGACTATCCATTTCAACTGGTGAGAATTTATCCCCTGTAATAATAGTGAGTGTTTATTGTCTAGCTTTGATTTCTCTAATGTTCTGTGAATCTCCAAGTTTTCTTTTGTCTTTTTCCCCCCCTCACTTTTCTCATCCTGTCTGATACCCAAAGATTTAATTAAATTTGAAGGGACACAGGTGCTCTATGATTTAGGCTGTTTCATTTTGGATTATGTTTTGTTCATATAATACCTAACTGCAAAAGAACCAATTAAACTATCTTTATATTACACAACAGTCTTAGATATGTTACACTCTTGGAAGGGTGTTTTAATTCATATTTATTCCTTAATATGATCTAATATACAGCTCATTTAAGCTGTATCTTAGCTTAATACTTAACTACTCTTGTAAGGAGAAAAGATTCATTACACCTTTAGAAATATCATCATTATTTCACTGGTACAATGTCCCATTTTATGAAGTGAAAATGTTACTATACATCTGATATTTTTAGAGTTAGATTTGCATTGGAAGACTCTGGATAACAGATGCCATATAGAAGTATGTGCAACTCTATATCTTTACTCTTCCCCTTCAGAAGCAGTTCTGAGGAGCATATATTTGCCTCTGTTACACACCATTCTGCTTTGTATGTTTTGAAATTTTTAAAAGTTGAGTGCTTCACCTGGAGCACTACTTTCCTTGAAAAATCTTCAGGGAGCTAATTTCATCAGGAACTAGATACATCTATTGAGCAACTGTCTGGAAAATCTGTTGTCTGGAACACATCCTTCCTGAGCATGCTCCCTCTGAAAATCTGTAGCAAGTTCTCAGGGTAGTCATTAACTATTCAATAAAAGCTTTTCCCATTTTACTTCTGAGCTGGTGTTTTTCCCAAGGAGTGGGTTCTACAGGATATATTCCAAGGCACAGAAAGAAGGTACACCTACTGAAACTCGTTAGAAATGAGATCTCTGCTCCCAATGATTCCTTTGAAAAAGTTCTCACAAATTTATTGGAGACCAAAGTACATAATTATAATTTTCAGAAAATTGTTTTTCAATTTTTTTCCCCTGTAGAGACTGGATAATACTTACTAGTGTTACTGCCTCTTATTACTGTTTGTATCTGGGTTTATAACTTCAGTTTAAATCCGGCATTCAAACTTCTTCATTGCTTTTGAGTTTATAAATAGCAAGAGCAGCCCAGGATGTAGAGAGATTTTTGTCTTCTGTTTAGCTACTTTTTAACTTTTTTACATTTTTTTTAGGGAATAAAGAGTGCACAGGTCAGCATATTTTATTTTGAATAATTTGGTTTTTTATATAATATGTATATGGAGGAAGAGAAAATGCAAGATTCCTTTTTCCTCATAGTAGTATATAGGGATGTGTTTAATAATATCCTCTGGAACAAAATTCAAGATATTCTTAGCCTATATCAAAACAATTGTAGCAGTCTGATACCTGCTGGATTTTTTCACAAATGCTACTGTAAGGCAAAAACCTTTTAGGGAATACTGAGTATCTCTTTCTCAAAAAAACTAATTTTAAGATATTCTTCTCAGTTCTGAAGACATACAGATACATATCTGATATCATTAGTTGACTCATTATGTGTGAAATGATAGCTCAAGACTGGTGGCAAACTGAGATGGAATCTTTGAAATTTTCTTCTTCTGTCTTCCAGAAGCAACTTTTGATTGTATAACCCTTTTATTGAGAATCTTATAGCTCAGGGATATAATTGATATTTTTGTTCATAATATTGTTCCCTGATGTTATATCTTATTATTTGAAAATATTTTGTGGTCCCTCATTTTTTCTATTCAGCTTTGAAAGAGACTGTGGGGCAGTGGATAATTGCAATAAATGCATAAGTATATTATAGTGTTATCAATGTTTATATACATCAATAAACCCATGGATCTTATTTCATTTATATAAATGCTTTAATCTTGCTCTGGGAAACTGGAAAAATAGACTTTACTGGGAGTATGGATCAAGAAAAATACTTGCCCCTGCACTTCTGATTGCTATGCATCTACTAACCAGATCAGTAGCACACTTTAGTAATGCTAGACTGATTTAAAAATATGTAGAATATAGCAATAAATCATCACAGTTTTCCCTTAAGTGTTTATTATTATAAACAACAGACTAAAAAGTCAAATTACTCTAGAGTTTTACTCTAATATTAAACTTATTCAAGGATGCCACCCAACTTTGGCTTGCCATTTATAGATTTTTCACAAAAATTAATAAAGACACCATTAGATAACTGGTAAAAGCAGGATTTTTGGAAAGTTTATTAAAAATATTTAAGTTATTAACTCATCTTACCCAAATTTCATTTTTCATTTTGAAAAGTTCCATCACAATCAACTTTAAATGCTGATATCACCAAAAACCTGTTCAGTATTCCAAAGGGAATAGTCAATATAATAAGCACTGCAAGTCTGACTGACTTTGAGTGCGATCAAACTAAAGATGACATTGTAAAACAAGGACTCTGAAAACATTGCCTTAAGACTACTTATATTCTTTCTTGTTGGCTTATTTGGAAGGATTTGAAGTACATTTTATATTGTACATTGTGTGTGTACTTTGCATGTCAAAGGATGGATTTCCAAGAAGTATACAAGATTTATTTTTACAGTAGGAACATGTAAAGGCTTGTACAGTACATGTGTAGTAAATTAGTTTCCTGTTGGATATTGACAGCTCTGCAGTTTCTATATGTTACTTTTGCTCAATTTGTGCAAATTCCCTTAAAACTAAATGTTTTCAATATCAGCTGTCAAACACAATTGTTAAATAAATGGCAAGTTTGCCAATTCCAAAGTTTGTGCTGTAGATCATGTAAGGTCATGTTAAATCTAAGTTTGAAATGAGTTGTGTATTAACTGTTACATACAGATTGTTTTCATTTTAATGAGCTGGAGTTATTACATACTTCATTGATACTATAGAATGTTTGGATTAGCCATTAGCAACTGGTTTTAACCCTCTTCCAGGGTGTATGCATGGAAACATGATTTACTGTCTCAGGGAATATTTTACTTTTTACTATACATAAAATATGCATCTATTTGTTGACTGCTGTTTCTGATTTTGATTTACTAGTGTCAATTTTGCACAAAGATGAAGCATTTTCTAATTTTCAGTTGAATCAGAAACTTCTAAGAAGAAATCCTGGTAATAGGCTCACAAGAATAAGATTATCAAATGTTAATATTTCAGATTACTTATAGTCAGTCATTACTTGCTATAACTTTTTTTTTTTTAATCTATTTTTGGAGTTATTAATGACATCATTGCTTCTTATAGTCCTAAAAATCTGTTTCATAGAATATGATACAAGACAAATGTAGATTAATCTATGCTCACAGATGGCTTTATAGAACTACAGTTTTTGATGTCATACCTATCCCATTATCACAGTTTTAGGTGAGTTACAAAGAGAGAGACAAAAATCTTGTAATTAAACATCGTTCTCTGAAAAATATTAGTGGAGAAAAAACAAATTATAAACTTTTAAAATGTACATCTATTTTGATTAAAAATTTAAAAAAAGCTCTCTTTATCACAGAAAAGAATTTCAGATTGTAGAAAAATGAGAGATTATATCAGAGCAGCCAGATTACAACAGAATCATCAAGAATCTGGATATTCACTAAAGACAAGTGGAAAGCTTGAAGCTGAAGCTGAGTGCAAGGGTTGAAGCTGAAGCCTACGCTTTGAACAAAAAATCAATTTTCATTATTTTTTCATGTTCCACAATGTTCCTTAATGAGGCAGATATTTTTCAGGGAGTTCTCTTACTTTTTATTTGTGAGTGTTGCTAAAAAAGAATGACAAAGATTTTACTTTACTGCAGTGAAATAATGAAAACTTTATTTTTTGTCATTTCTAATTTAAAAAAACCCATACCTTGAAACTTATATTTTCCTTAACCTCTATCTTCTCCTCTGCTGAAATACACATCTCATGGGATAATGTTGATTGTAGTAAAAAAAAATCTGTTTTAGCTTTCTGACACAACTTATGAAGACAAGTACTTCAATTACAAAGGAACTGATGCCTTGTATCAATTTGGTGGTCCTCAACTAATATAAAATATCTAGAAGGATATTAATTTACAAAAATATTACCATTGCACTTACCAAAAAAAAATCTGATAATGAGATTAGATTTCTTCATGTGTTTAATGGAAAACATTCATGAATTAGTTATATAATTTTTATACTATCTTCCTTTACTTCTTATTATGCATATAGTATTGATGGTTTTGCTGCAATATTATTTCAAAATGTATTTTACTGTTCATAAGTGAAATATACTTTCAAGTTGAATTCAATACTAACTTTATTTGCCCATGTTTTATTGTGGAGTCTTCTGTTCTGATGTAACTGCACATCTAGTTGCACAGAATTTAGAAGTGGGCCCAAAATAAAAGCTTTTTTGTTTGGTTGGTTTAGGGGTTTTTGGTTTTGGTTAGTTGGTTTTTTAAGTACTGAGTGAAATATGTGTCAGCCTTAAATGTAGTTATGATTTCAGTTTAAATTCTTATGTCTAGTGGTACAAATTTTGTGGCTAGAGCAGCACAGAATATCCAGAATATTTTTTTATACTAAAAAGATTAAGAAGATTTATGTGTGGTTTTCCCTCTTTACTCAATTAGAGCAAATCAGCTGCTTGCCTACAAAATTTTCCACGTCCTTTCCATCTGCACCCTCTTAACTCCCTGTACTTGACTGCAGTCCCTGGGGCACGGCACACAGACACGTACACGCATATACATTCACGCACACGCGTTTATGTATGCGAGCATGCCAAACTGGCTGTTCCTCAGTGTGCTTATATCACTCCTTGCACCTGCAAAGGGAGGTGTTTCTCCTCCCTTTGGAGCAAATCACAATTACTGGAACACACGTCAGCTTTCCAGCGTGCCTGCACTGGCGTTCGCTCATAGAAACACGTCCTGCTTCAATTATCAGAACCCCGGGGTAACAAAGGAATAGGAGCTTTCAAGGACGTGATAATAATCCATCAGAATGGCATCCACATCTTTAAACACAAATGCTCTCAGTTCTCAATTATAACTGTAATAAAAGATGATTTATTACAGTATTAAAATTCCTACATATAAGTATTCTGTCATTTTTATCCATATGAAATTTTGAGGAACTAAGGACAGAGTTACCATGATTAATACATGGGTGGAAACATTCTTTTCTTTTCTTTTCTTTTCTTTTCTTTTTTCTTGTAAAAAATGCATTATTTTCTTAAAATGGTGCTGAAATTTTTATCCTTCAGCAGAAATATGCAGAGAGTGATTTAATTTACAGGATATTAAAAATGTGCATGATTCTGATAGTTGTATTTTACTCAGCTTCATGAATTAAGAAAATTACTTTTACCTTTGATGCCTCTTTATCCTACTTGAGCCAAATTATAGATGTCAGGAGNTCTTTTCTTTTCTTTTCTTTTCTTTTCTTTTCTTTTCTTTTCTTTTCTTTTCTTTTCTTTTCTTTTCTTTTCTTTTCTTTTCTTTTCTTTTCTTTTTTCTTGTAAAAAATGCATTATTTTCTTAAAATGGTGCTGAAATTTTTATCCTTCAGCAGAAATATGCAGAGAGTGATTTAATTTACAGGATATTAAAAATGTGCATGATTCTGATAGTTGTATTTTACTCAGCTTCATGAATTAAGAAAATTACTTTTACCTTTGATGCCTCTTTATCCTACTTGAGCCAAATTATAGATGTCAGGAGTAAATTATATTCGTCACCTTCACTGCATTTACTCAGTGATGTACAATTATTTAGTTGGTATTTGAAGACAGTAGTACTGCACAAAATGCAATTAGTTATCTTGCCCTTTGAGTATATAGTAATCAAAATGTAATGTGATTACCCACAACTGTAATAAATATGTAACAACTACATAAATAAGTGAAATCATGGTGCTTTAAGGAGGTCAGCAGAGTGATAATACCTAAAAGTTATTATAATTCACATTTCATGAACCAAAACCTTGGGGTTAATTACACTAATTTATTGTGAAATATGCTAGAGTTACATGCAATTATTAATTGGAAGATCACTTTTATTTACACTGCTGAAAAGCTTAATTTACAGACTTATCGCTCAAGTACATTTATTTATTTCTAAAGATATTTACTTGTTTTATTTTGTAGGTTATTCAGATAAATTTTGAAGAATTTGATCTGGAGATTGGCTATGACACACTAACAATTGGTGATGGAGGAGAAGTGGGTGATCCTAAAACTGTACTTCAAGTGTAAGTCTTTTGCATTTACAGTTTGTGTACATTGAAGAATGTCATTAATGTGTTTTGATGAGATGAAATAGTTACTAGAATCAGGTAAATCTGAACAAAAACTAACTGAGCTTCTAAAATTACTAAAGGTGATAGTTTAAATATGTTTCTATATGTTTACAGTTCTGAAGTAAGAAAGAGATGACCTAGACATCACAAAAGAAAAAGATGAGCTCAAATCAGAAGTTTGAAAGTGTGGACACTTACGTGTAGACACCTAAATTTTGGGAACTATTGTGCTCCCTTTCTGTGTTCTCAAATTAAAAGTGTATAAGAACATAATTGAAAATAGATATATGGACAACTTGTGCACAAATTTTAGTCTCCTAGCAAGGCTTGCATGACAAAAGATGTACTATAGCATCTTGACCTTAACTTGCTTATTGACTTTTATAGATAACTCAGAAGAGAAAGTCAACATAGTGAAGAAAATTACTACAGAGAAAGGCTGAATAGGGTATTACCTAAACCACATTTTGCAAACCAGCATTGAGCATTGAATAGATTTTTATCATTCACAGACATTTTTCTAGAATGTATGAGCCCAGATATATAGATATATAATATTCTTAACAATCATCTATTAACTTCAAAATCCATATTTCTCAAATACTTAGCTTGTGGCAATAATACTAGCAATTGTCTAAAGAAGACAAATTCAGAATTTTATGAGTTTGTAAAATTTTCAAGTCAATGATTCTTTTTGTTCCACAGTCACTTGAAAATATTCAGAACACTAAGTAGGCCTTATAATTCATCATTTCATGTAACTCTAGTTCTAGTCTGAATAAATCAGTATCAGGTAGGAGAAATTAATCTCTTTTAAAATATATTGCATTTACTTTTTCAAATCTGAGTCAATTTTATTTAAAAAAAAAAAAAAAGGTCATCTAATGCTTAAAAAACATAATTTGCCTGTAAGGGATTATCTGCTGTTTAGAAAATATATTTTAAAGAACAAATAATATTTAGCTGTATATTTTAAATAAACTGACCTTTCAGCAAATACCTGATTTTATAATTATTTCAAATGAGTTAATAATTAAAACACAGATTACAATGTGATACAAGTTTAGTACAAAATATACTTAATCATAAAACAAAAGAGTAACAAAATTAGGATTCTTTAGAATTATATTCCCTGCAGTATATGTATTAGATTTACAATACAATTTTACATATAGTTTTCCATTATTCACCATAAGAATGCTATCAAGAATTAGTTTTGTTTGAGTACACTAAACCCAAGGTTTGCCTCTTTTTCTGTCCTAATTTCACTTCATTAATATTAGTAATTGCAAAACTTCAAACAGAACATAAATTTTTTCCTAAGATTTACAGATTTTTCCAATTAATTCCCTTGTAGATTTTTCCTCCAGAGGATAGATTATCTGACCTTCTCTTTTTAATTGGTTTTGTAATCATTCTATCCTTTCTGTTATGTTCTATTTTGCTTAATATCTTTTTCAATGGTCTGGACAAGTATTTGAGTGCACCCTCAGTCAGTTTGCAGATGAACTGAGTTGGACAGGAGTGTCAATCTGCTGGAGGATAAACTCAGAGCTGCACCTCACGGGTTTGTAGTTCCCTGGATCTTCCTCTCTCAGGAGTGACGCCATCCTCCTTCCTGTAGCCACATGACTGCCATGACTTTTTGAGTGGTGCAGAGTGACCTGGCACCAACATCAGCTAGTTTCCTTATGATCCTGGGATGCATGTCATCAGTCCCCGTAGACTTGTGACTTTTCAGTTTCATCAAGTGGTCTTGAACTTGCTCTTTGCTTACAGTGCGAGTGATCTCTCTCCCCCAAATCCCATGCAGAGGATTGAGGACTTGAGAGAAATTGGAAGCCTGACAGACAGTGAAGACTGAGGCAAAGAAATCACTGAAGTATCTCAGCCTTATCCATATCTGTTGTCACCAGTTCTCCCCTCTCAATTATCGAGGGGAAACACTCCCTCTGGCTTTTTTTTTCCTAACTAATGTCAGAAGGATTAGACAGTGTTCCAATGTCAAGTACTGGAAGAGACTGCCCGGAGTGGTCTCGGAGTCAGAGTCCCTGGAGAGGTTCAGATGTGTAGATGGGATGTTTAAGGACATAGTTTAGTGGTGGACTTGGCAGTGTTGGTTTTATCATTGTACTTGATGATCTTAAAGGTCTTTTCCAACCTAAATATCTGGTTCTAGGATTATTATCCATGAAAAGACCAGCATTTGGCCAGGTATTTGTGGTGCAATTGCTTTAGGATAATGCAGTCTCTTAATGGATTTGAGTTAATTGCTATCGCTAATAAATTTGAGATGTGTGGAAGTGCTGTAATTTCTATTTTTAAGCAGTACTAATCATAAAAAAAATATTGCTGATAATGCTAGAATTCAGGTTTAGCTATTCTTAGATTCTTAAACTATATGGAATATTCTCTCATGTGGAAAGAACCTTTATTAAGTGTAAATTCATAAGTTCTTATCAAAGTTCAACTAAAGTATTGTTACAGAATTACAGTAATACATTAAGGAAAAGTGCAATAATATTTTAAACTTTGAGTAATGTGGTAGAACAGTCTGCTCAGATTGTATTTCATTGAATAACTTAGCATTTCATAAAAGTATTTCTGATGATGTACCTTAGGTTGGGGAGAAATTATGGAAATACACTATTAAAATTGTCAAAAATGTAAAGAATCCTGAGTATTTTTATTTATTAAAAAAGTTAATTAGAATTGTGGAGTGTTAACATTCAATAAGAGTATCTGTTCTGTAAGTAACTAGGTAAATAATTTTAAAGAATTATTACTATGAAGATCCTGGAAAAACAAAAAATACCCCATTAATTTATGGGGGTTTAATATTAAGTAACATCATGCAATAAGCCACAAATATGGTTTTTTTGTTTGTTTACCAGTAGAATCGTTATTCTGTGATTGGAAGTATCAATGGTGAAGTTATTAGGATTAAAATGCATAAAAAATTACATGGAAGATGGAAGATAATTGAGTACTGTAAAAACCATGTAAATCTTTTCTCCTGTGAGCCATGAAGACTTTGTCTGAGATATGATGCATAGCAAATAAATCAGCTGTTGTATCATTTTATTTTTGGGTTTTAAATTTTAAAATAATTATCTTTACCCTGGAAAATTGCTGAAGAACATTGGTTTAAATATGTCTGGTTTATATGTTAATAATGTGAAAACATTTCTCTTCTAATTTATCAGGGTTAATCAGGAAACTTATCCAAGTGTTTAATCTGCTAGTTTTACTGGGCACTGCTTGATAGAAAGATTCAGAAGCAAAAACTGAATTTAAGTGGCATTTCAATAGAATTAGGCTTCCTAAATTGATAATTGCAGTCCTGATTATTCCTATTCTGCTGGTGTTAATCACAGAAGGAGCTAAACTCCAAAGCCTTTTCAGTTCTTGCCATTAAGTTTCCCTGGGTGCCTGTAATTCTGAGCCTGTATATCCATGCACCCAGCAACGTAGACAGTCTGCCCCAGCATGGTGAGCCTGGTTTAAGTGAACTTAAACCTGATTGCTATAATATGTTCAGTCTATTTGAAAGGATGACTGACATGAAGGCATTCTTAGTGCTTTCCTATGGAACTAAAATGCAAGGTGGAGCAGTGTTAAGTGTTATTACCAAGGAATAGAGGGGGAAAAGGAAAGAAAATGGTGGGTTCTCCACCATACATCTGTCACAGCACTTTTTCAGGATGTTTGGAAATTTGCTTTCAGCAGCTCGGGCTGACAATTGCTGCAGGTGACTTTTAATTCAATATCCATCTAGGCACTGTTACTGTAACATGCCTTTTGAAAACCCAACATACAAATTGTGAAATTCCATCTTTTAGCATGCTTGCTGTGTTGGGTGTGCATGTGTCCAATCTCGTATTACAGGTTGTCTTCAGCAAATGGAGAGTGTTACAATCTTCTGAATGTCCTCAAACCCAGTCTTCAGTGTACTCTGTCAGGGGGAGAATGTATGTCACAAGTATGAGGGAGGAGTAGTTCTGGAGTCGTAGAGGAAGAAGTGGAAAACACCCTGCTGAGCGTTGTAACTGTTAAGCTGTTTAATAAAAAGGGAGACATCATAATCACATACTTCCATTCCTACTGCTGTCAGTGTTCACTATTCAGCTCTTAAAAGGGAACATGTACTTCCAGGAGAGGAATCTAGGTACTGAATCCAGGGTAGAGGAAGCTACATAAACCCCCAGAAGGACAGAAAGAATAATTCTCCACTGCAGACTTTCATTATTTTCTTAAATATCTTCCTTCATATAATAATGCTTTTTCTGGATCTTATTGCTCTGTGGCCCATTCCTAAATGTTCTACAGGGATCCCTAAGGACTTAAAAAATAGAGCAAAAAGTGATTTTTGTGTTCTCTTGATTTATTATTTTTTTTTTTCCAAAAGATTTTTTTTCCTGCCTGTACTATTTAATTGGAAAGTATTTCTTGTAAAAACTATGGATGAAAAAAAAATTATAATTTATTTCAGAAAATAGAAATGTTGAACATTTTGATGGATGTTTATCATAGAAATTATTCTGTCTGACACAACAGAGAGATTAATATTCTCAATGCCCTTAATATTCAAAATACATACTGTCAGTCACCAGTGACAATTACAAAACTCTGGTAGCCATTACATCAGTGTTGTTTCTCAGAAACATCCTGTTAATCTACTAATTTGGCAAAGACTGAACTCACTGAAGATACTTCCCTTAGTGCAGGAATGAGCAGTTAATATGTTATTTTGGCCAGGCATTTACTTGTTCAGTTCTGGCAAGAGTCTTTCTAGTAGCTCCATCTGTGAACACAGATGTGGGAAACAGACATGTTTTTTTTCCCCACAGCAGACTATTTAATACAGAAGGAAGCTAAAAAAGACCAGAGGGAAGAACTAAAATTAACTGTAAAATACATTTAGAATAGTCCATTTTAAGTTTCAACTAGCTTTAAAGAATGGTTAGAACTTCAAAAAAGGAAGTTTTCACTGCTATACAGTATTGTGCTTGTGATCCACTTTACAGGAATGGAAAATATCTGGAAATTTTCAGCATTTCATTTCATTTAATAAACTATAACCAAATCTGAGACAAAATTTTGGGAAGAAAATGCAATATAACATAAAACTGCAGCTTTCACAACATTTCCTTATTGCTATCACACTGTTCATTCAGCAAATAGAATCAACATTTAGAATTGAACTGATTTGCAAATTTTTGCAAACAATATTAAAATTTTAAAAAAAAGAAAATCGAGTTTAGTTCTTTCTATTAATCAGCACCCTGTAACAGTAGAAGGTTTTAAAGTTGTGACATTTGTTAGTTTTCTTAATGAAGGAATAGACAACAGCTGACTCTTGTCAAGCTGTCCTTCCTTTGTTGTAGAAGAGGTGAGAAAGTGCAGGGAATGCATGGGCCTTTATAATAATGTTGCTACTTAAAATTAACAGCTTTCTTTTAAATATGCACAGTATGTATTTCAAAGTGGGCAATTGCATACTAGAAAAATCAAAGAATCACTGTAATGCCTCATTATGGGCTTCTAGTGCCATCAATATGCCTTCACATACCTGAGTAATGGACACTGGACTGTCAGATAAGGTTAAGGATTAAGGAAGTTGTATGTCTTTCTGGAGCAGAAACTAAAAGTGAGATGAAATATTTCAATACAACATAAGCAGTAGTTGCATGTGTTTATAGACTACTATCAAATTTCCAGCCATTGGAAATGTGAGAATTGTCTTGGCTTGGCAGCCAGTAAATAACTAATTTAGTGTGAGCTGAATGTGATGAATTTGAAAGCAAACGTTAAAAAACTGCTTGATAGTTACTTAGATTTCTTACAAAAATAAATGAAAAAATCTCCTTACTTAATGCTTAATGGCTTTACATAAATTTTCTTCTATCTATAGGTTAACCGGGAGCTTTGTACCAGACTTAATTGTGAGCATGAGCAATCAGATGTGGTTGCACCTTCAAACGGATGAAAGTGTGGGCTCAATTGGTTTCAAGGTTAACTACAAAGGTAATGATATGTTATTGGAAACAAATGTAATGGTGTACCAAAAATTAGGCCAATATTATGAAATGGTTTTCTTTCATATTATTTCATGCATTCTATTTCCAGTTGTCAGTTTTTAAAAGAGAAAAATATAAGCTGAATTGTAAAAAAGAAAAGGAAAAGTTCTCTTAAAGGTCTTATGTTACATGAAACTGCACGCATTTTGTTTGATGCGTTGTTATAGCAATTGAGTTTTGGCATAGAACTTAACATTTATTTTCTGTTATTTAATATTGACAACTATTAAAATGAAATAATTCTGTGATTATTTAAAGATTAATGAGTAAAAATAATTAATACTTCCTACATCTTTCGAAAATTAATGCCTATCATAACACAAAAAAAAAAAAAAACGCTGCAAGTGAACAACTTGAATTACTGCTAAGTTTTGAGCCAAGACAAAGAAAAACCTAATAATGTTGTTCTTTATGGTCTTAAAGTGCATAATGCACTTTATAAACGATCTGTTGCTATTTGATACTTCTGGAAGAAGATAGAGGTTTTATAGAGCATGAACAGGAAAATCAAAAAAGCTGAAGTACAACATATATAAATATACTACATGCATTTCTGTATTATTACAGAATTAGTTATATTTTTTAATATCATTTTTAACATAGATGTATGTCTTTCCTACAAGAACTTTATTAATTGCATGGTTTCTGTCTAGCACCAAAACCAGAGAGTAGAAAGTATGATTATTCATCAGAAAATGAGAGAGGGGAGGCAAAAGTTAGACCAGTGACTGTGTGCATTAGAAATGGAGCTGATGTTGCTGAGAATTGGCAGATGGAGTGAATGAGCATATTGCGAATAAACCTGCACAACGTGACGTGCTGGGATTTTTTTTTGTCCATAACTTTCCTGTAGTGTAAAGTAAAGCTCCATAGTGGTATGGTACAGGTGCACTTGTGCACTCTTGATATTCAGATCTAGTGGACTAAGATAAGAATCTTCCTTAGTACGATGCTGCATGGTAATCATTAAGACCTGGGATTTCCACATTCAGGCTGTGGAAAGGGGCAAGAGAATGATTAGTATAAACAAGTTTAATAATTTGCTAATACAGCAAAACTAGAACCATATTTGAGTGGAAAAGGATGAGTTTTAGATCTAAACTCTAACTTGCAGAGCTCAAGTTGTCGATTCTTTTATTTACATGATTCTTTCCTCATAAAATTAATTTTACTTGCAACAGTTTTAGTTTCCAGAAGGCAGAAGATTATTGTCTGTTCTTATATGCTATGTCTTCTTTTATTCATGAGTTACATTTATTCTTAGAAGCTATAGTTCTGCAAGAATAAAATTAATTGAATATGAGTAGGTAGAAGGGTACAGAAAGGGTGAACATTTACAACAGCATCTCCATATAATCAACTTTGTGATTGTATGCCTAGATATTGAATCTATTTCTGTCTTGCCCTACAATGGTAATTTACGTTCGTTCACTAAATAGCTCTTGAATGCAGCAAGCACTCAATGGATAGGTGCTTTATGGTGGTACTTGTGGGGGGAGATTGCCTTTTTTTTTCTCCTTTTGTTTTGGTTTGGGTTTATTTTGTGGGATTCCCCACCACCACCTTGCTGCCAATCCAGAGTATGGGATAATTTTTTTTTATCTAAGTTGACTTCACTTTGATCCCTGAGAGGATGTGTTCATTAGACATACCAGAAATTGGGCAATGGTCATAAAATAAAATGAAAAGGGTATCAAGGGCAAGTCAGGTTTTAAGGGGTTGCTATTTCTGTTGTTTTTAAAACTGTGTTAAGTCCTTTCTAGTAATGATGGTAGGTGCTGAAAACAGATGCATAAATGGGTAGTATTTTGGATTAGCAGCTGTTCTGCAATTTAAGTTGTGAAATTTATGATTTGGAAGTTGAGAGAAAGTCCAGTTAGGCAAACTGAGTATTTGCATTAAAACAGTGCATTCAGGGCTGTGACATAACACTGAAGTATTTACTATAAACAAAAAAATTTCAAATATTCCCTTTTTGGAGAATTTTTAGAAATACTTAAGAGAATTTCTATAAGAGGTTTCAGTAATTCAGGGTCAAAGGAAATTTCAGTTTAAGTTATTTCATTAATTCTTTAGAATGTATACCTAACTTGCTTGTTCATCTCTTGACTAGCTCAAATGTATAACTTGACCTCTTCCTCCTCACAAATTCCACTATCCACTTAGACACCTAGCTAAGGCTGATACTGTATTTATTTATACATGTATTTATTATGTGTTTAAGTCTTAAAAATTTCTGCTTATATGAAAGTTAGAATTACATTAACATTTTACATTAGATCCAGCAGTTTGATTTTTGAACTGAATCTTCTTCTGATCATTCCCATTGCCTGTTTTAGTTTTCGTCATGGAGCAATCTTGAAAGGCACAAATTACACTTGTTTGAGGTAATTCATAAGTTGCAATTGAATAGCATCAGGAATAGCATTCCTTCAGTGCTTCGTGGGCATTTCTCAGGAACTTGTAAAGCTTTTTTCAAAGTAAAACCACTAAAACACAGTGGAACGCATATAGATAATATGGGAACTGTATACTTCATTAGTTCACTTTACCAATCTGCTTATGTTGGAGTTAATTACTTGATATTGCATTTGATAACAGTACTTACTAACACTAAAATAATTACTACTAAAAGATTTTGATGCCTAAATATCTTCTTCTGTGCTTCTCAGACTCAACTAACTAGAGGTAGTGGAGATATCCATGCCTCATCCCATCAAAATTCATAAAGACATTCTTAAATCTAAGTGACATTTGAGTCTGATTCTGGCAGGCATTTTAAAGATCATTCCAACTCATACATGGAATATGAGGAACAAAAGATTATGGGATGTCATCACCCAGTGCCCTTTCCCCATTGTTCCCCAAAATGGTATACTTGCTTACAGTGCAAGATGGAAGGACACCTTCTTTCTGAGTGGAATAGAACTGAAGATGCCACATAACTTTTAGTGATAGAAATAGACAAATTAATTTTTAAATACATCTCTATCAGTTTTTAGGTGAGTAATTCTTTTAAATTTATTACAAGAACTAACAGTTGATCCTTTATGTATCTGCCATTTGAGAAAATCTAGGAAGATTTTGTGAAATAATCAAAGTCTTTGTTTACTTCTACATTGAGGTATGCATATGGAGTTATTTTATGGTTTTTAATAGCTGGATAACATTATAAATATTTAAATATTAAAAATAGAGTTAAACATTTGCAAGACTATGTTAATGTAAATAAATGTTCATTGTTGTTTTGAAATCCCTTTTCCAGTATCCCATAAAATAAAACTACTTAAGAAGGTAGAATAATTAATACAGGGATTAGGCAGGACAGAAATACAAGCACTGCCTCACTATAGATAATATTTTATCTGTTATCCACTGTAGCATAAACTTTTTGGGGTCTGTTTCATGCTTCAAATGTAGGTGAAACATTATTAAGTAAAAACATGGAATATTTAGAAATTGTAGGTGAATTATTTTCACATCATAATTTTAGGGATTATTTGAAAAACAATCCTTTCTTTAGATATGAGATCAGACTTTGGTGCTTGTGTAATTACCAAGTAAAACAAATAAATAATGGATTATTTTCAGATTTCTCATATCAGTGCTATAAAAAGAAACCACAAATTAATAGTTTTAAATGTTGGCATGTTGCATGAATACTTGGGATCATTCAATATTTCAGAAAATGTTGTGCCATATTGTCACAGTAGCACTTCTGTTCCCAAAGCCACAGTGAAGAGGGAAGAAGTATCTAGCTAAACAGTAGTATTAGAGAAACAATCTCCAACATTCTCGAACACTGGAACTGAATGGTGTTTATCTATAACTGAGTAAAAAACAGCTGCACAAAATATGAGACAAACTTATGGCAGAGCCTTCAAAGAAACTCATTTTTCTGAGATAAGATTTTGCAGAATTGTGAATTTATTTTGATTCACAAAAGACTTTTATAACCTAGCAATAGAATATTATAGTTCTGGGAAAATTATATATAAGAACTTTAAGTGTAATGGCTTTCATCTACACTTGTCTCCTTTTGTAACTTTGGACATATATGAAAGATTAAATACAAGATATTCCTTATACACTCTTTCAACATAAGCTGTATTACAATTTTTGGGATTAACAAATAATGTAAATAGTCATGGTGTAAATTAATAGGAAAAATGCTGTAAGGAATGAAATCAGTAATGTAAACATAATACAAAACAATCCTCTATGAGCATCATGTGGGAAAGCTGAACTTCTGTTTAGGTCAGATTTGAGTCTTCTGAAATAGACAAAACTAACCTCAGGGCAGTCTTGTTCTGTTAGGTCCTGTATCACACCCTCAGTTTCTGTGCTGTGGTCAAATCTGAGGGAAATTTTTCTCTTTTGGTGTACCTGTTTTATTTTTCTCTATTCTTTGAAAACTCTTAAATCAGTAGGTTCTCCTGATAGTTCTGCCTCCTACTAGGACAAAATCTGTTTACTAACACATCAGACATACTCCAATCTAATTGCATAAGAAAATAAAGTTAAAGAAGGTTACATTGACTGAAGTGCAATGATAGATTTTAGTAGAGGATTATTTAAGGTGCCAAGCTAGATAGCAGTGTAGGTAAAAAGTGAATTTGAAGCAAAGTAGTCTTGCTTGTTCAATTTTCCACATTGATGATCTAATTTTAGGATATAGGATTTGCACTCTGACACCCAGTATTTCAGAAGATTTCTTTTTGCTTAAAGCATGATGTTCATCTTGCTTCAAGCACTATGGCTTGTGTTCCTGAGTGCTTGGGGTACTAGTGCAGCATGGGGTAGCTGTCTGGAGTTTGTGATCCACATTTCATCCTATTTTCCTAGCAGTAAGCACTGAGTTTCAGACACATCTGAGGTTTTTTGTTGCAGATGGCGCAGAGATATTTTTCCATGAATAACTGCCAATAGCGATTGCTTTTCTATTGGTGACAGAATACTGAATTATCTGAATCCATTGTTAGTTCCCTAACTATGTCTAGAAACATGAATCTCAAATGTGCGAAATAAGATACATTTACCATAACACAGACTTCAGGAAGGTCTCATTTTGACAAACTGTGAAATTAGCTTATCTGTGAAACATATGCCTTCATGTTCATTCTACCAATAGAAATATAGCTTTAATTCTTGCTGTTCTTATTATTGGCTAATTAAAAAAAAAAAAAAAACAAAAAAACTAAACCTCAGTGAGACGGTGGACAGTTTCATTGTGTAGTTTTGGGTTTCACAAGACAGTTGATGTGTTTCGTTAGTTAAATACTGTGTAATCCCCCTTTTGTGAAGATAGGGGAAGTGAAGCTTTTCAGCTTTCTGCACATCAAAATCGGGAATTAAATCTATGACACATTTCTACTTTCTGAACTGTTCAGTTTTCGAAATTTCAGTGTATATTCTCTTGTGGTATTTTCACTGTTGTGATTATTTCTTCTCTGTGTTTCTCATCATGTGCTTGTTCTCTTTGTGTTTTTTGTGGTGCATTAACAAGACAAGATCATATAAATTACTTCTTTAATTGGATTCTATCCCCATTTCTATTCCTTGTATATCCTAACTTCATTTTTGCAGAAAGAATGACATAGAGAGATTCCCACTAATGGTAAAAATCTGTGCAAATTATTTTAATCCATGTAAATCTCATGATTAGTTAAAATTCTTAATGCAAATACTGCTTTGTATTTTTTTAAAAAATTAAACACTTATTTTTTTGCAACACTGCTAACCAACAGTTTACTAATACAGGACAAATTTCTCTGTACTGATTCCATGTCAGCTGAAAGTTGTTCCAAGTTTTATAATTCTAGATCATTTCTATTTCAGATACTCTTGAACATGTTGATCAAAAGTGCATCCGTTTCAGAAACTTGGGGCACTTTCCCTTGTTAACTTAATGCCAAGATAGTAATTGGTTTTGTGTTTTACTCTTGTGTTCTTCCTGCTTTGTTGGCCACAATTCACTACTGACTTTTTGTGACCCTACTCAGTCAGCATTATCCAAATATGTTAATAATATTTTTATCTAATTTTCAAACAATGCATTCAACATAAAATTTCCTGTTTGTAATCTCTAGATTATAAGAATATGAGAATAGTTTTAGAGAGGCATAATAAAGATTCATTTAACTGGGTACAACATAAAGAAAAGAGAGCAAGCAATTATATAGTGATACTTCTACAAAATGTCTTCTTACTCCCTAACAGTTTGTAGCATAGACACTTCCTAAATCCAGTGTATTTAGAGTAATTAAAACTTGATGGACTTTTTCATCCATGATTTTGTCTGTTTTTCCTCTCAAGCCCACATATAATTTAGTATTCTAAATATTTTATGGCAGGGACATTTCAGTGAAGAAGTACTTCCTTTTGTTCACTGTAGTTCTACTACCTTCATCTGATGCCTTTTCTTTTTCTTTTTTTTTCCTAGAAAATACAATGTATTTAATCTTCCATTTTACTGCTTACTCAGTTTTGCAGGGCCTGTCATTATTTCTGCACAGGTAATTGTCCTCATTACTGTTTTGTATAAGCTATGATCAGCAAGCTTTGTCATTTCACTGCTTGCCTTGTTTTCCATCTTCTAATGTGTTGTCAGACAATAATTTTAACTACTCTGACATCTGCTGGACAAGTGACATGGAAAAGCAGAAATAGTCCAGGAGGATCCTGGAAGGCACTGATGGCAGCTTTCTGACACAGGTACTGGAGGACCCCACAAGGAATGGTGTATGGCTCGACCTCATACTAGTGAACTGGGAATGCCTTTTTGATGATAAGAAAGTTGGGAGCAGCCTTGGCTGTAGTGACCATGAGATTGTGAAGTCAATATTGGGCAAGGAGGAAGTAGGGCATCAAGTAAAATTACAGCCATTGACTTCAGGAGAGATGACTTCAGTCTTTTTGGGGATGTTCATGGAAGATTCCCGTGGAAAAAGACACCACAGGGAAATGGGATCCAAGAGAGCTAGTTGATATGCAAGGATCACTTCCAACCCTGCATAAAAATGATGCATCCTAACAAGTAAGAAATCAGACAGAGGGGACAAGAGATGTGTGTGAATAAATAAGGAACTCCTGCCATTACTCAAGCATGAACAGGAAATACAGGAGATGAAAGCAGGCATGGAAGCAGTCCCTTGGAATGAATATAGAGAGATTGTCAAAGTAGAAATGAGACCAGGAAGGCCAAAGCCCATCTGGAATTAAATCTGGCCAAGGATGTCAAGGACAAGAAGGGCTTCTTAAAACACATCAATAGCAGAAGAAAAACAAAAGGATAATGTGGACCCATTAGTAAATGGAGGGTGACCCTGGTAACAGGGCACACAGAGAAGGCAGAGTTATCAAATGCATTCTTTGCATCAATCTTCACTGACATGATCAGCCCTCAGGGTTCTGTGACACAGACCAGGGTAAGGGAGTCTTGGAAGGAAGGCTTTTTCTTGGTGAAGGAGGTTTGGGTTAGATAACACCTAAGCAAACTTGACATCCACAGGTCCATGGGCTCTGGCAGGATGCGTCCATGAGAGAGCTTCTGGGCACCACAGCGAGGTCACTCACAGTCATCTTTGCAAGGTCGTGGCAATCAGGAGAGGTGCCTGGGGACTGGAAAAAAGCAAATCTCACCCTGGTCTTCAAAAAGGGCAAGAAGGAGGACACGGGGAAGTATTGGCCAGTCAGCCTCACTTCAATCCCTGGAAAGGTGATGGAGCAGCCCATTCTGAAGGCCATCTGTATCCATATGGATGACAAGAAGGCAACCAGAAGTATTCAGCACGGATTCGCTAAAGGTGAATCAGGCTTGACCAAACAGATTGCCTTCTGCAATGAAACAACTACTTGGATCAATGTGGGAAGAGCAGTGGATACTACCTTGGCTTCAGCAAGGCTTTTGATGCTGTCTCTAGCAAAATCCTGATAGACAAAATCAGGAACTGTTGACTGGGTGAGTGGACAGGGAGGTGGATTGAGAACTGGTTGAATGGCTGATCTCAGAGGGTCATAATCAGTGACAACCTAGTTGAAGGTTTTTCACCGGTGGTGTCCTACAAGGTTCCATAATGGAACCTTCTCCATTATTGTTTAACTCATTCATCAGTGACTTGGGTGAAGGGGCAGATGCCTCCTTGGCAAGTTCACTGATGACACAAAGCTGGGAGGAGTGGCCAACACCCCAGAGGACTGTCCAGGCTTTCAGAAGGACCTTGAGAGGCTGGAGAGATGGGCAGAGAACAGTTTGAAATTCAACAAAGGCAAGTGCAGGATCCTGCACTTGGGAAAAAATAACCCCATGAATCAGTACAGGCTGGGGCTGACCTGCTGGGAAGCAGCTCTGTGGAGAAGGACCTGGGGCTCCTGGTGGAAATCAAACTGACCATGAGCCCAGTGTGCCTGTGTGGCCAAGAAGGCCAGTGGTGTTTTAGAGTGCATTAGGAAGACCACTGCCACCAGATCAGCAGAGGTGATCCTGCCCCTCTACTCAGTCCTAGTGAAGCACATCTGGAGTGTTGTGTCCAGTTCTGGACTCCTCAGTGAAAAAGAGACATGGAGCTCCTGGAGCAGGTCCGGTGGAAGGCAAAAAAGATGATTAAGGGCCTGGAGTACCTCTTTTATGAGGACAGACTGAGGGAGCTGGGCTCGTTCAATCTTGAGAAAAGATCTTGGAGAGGGGATCTCATCAATATCTATAAGTATTTGAAGGGAGGGTGTCAGAGGATGGACCCAAGCTCTTCTTGGTGGTGCCAAGCAATAGGACAAGAGGCAATGGGCAAGAATTGATGCACAGGAAGTTCCACCTGAACATGAGGAAGAACTTCTTTAATGTTCAGTGACCATGCACTGGAACGGATTGCCCAGAGAGATTGTGGAATCTCCCTCACTGGAAATATTCAAGAGATGGAAATATTCAATATCTGGACACTCTGCTAAGCAATGTGCTCTGGGACGACCCTGCTTGAGCAGGGAGGTTGGACCAGATGACTCACCGTGCTCCCTTCTAGCCTTACCCATTCTGTGATTCTGTGAAACAGATTAGATACTGAAGAAGTCCATTAGTGACTTCTCCCCTCTGACAGAACTCATCATTTACTTTTACCATGAACTAACTATATTTTAAGCAAACATGCAGAAAAAGCCTGTCGTTTTATGAAAGAGTTCCTAATCTCTGTAAGAACTTTCCAATTGGGCTTCCTCAAATGCCCTTTTAGAACTGCAAATAGTATACCTAAACTGGATTTCTCTCATCTCTATGCCAGCTAATCTTGCTGGAAAGCATTAGTGGATTTATAATGCTGCACTTTGCTTTAAAAAAGCCCTGATGCTTTGTGGATGTAATTTTTATCCACGTGTCAGCTGAATTTAAGCTGAATTACAGTTTCTACAGTCTTATTGCATCTCAGGTTTACATTTCCGTACTTTTCAGATGTCCTTTCACTCTTCCTGAAAATAGAAATTGTATTTGCATCTCTGTCCTACACTACTAAAATCACCTTAAAAAATTGGACATTTCTTAAGCTTTTCAACCTGCGCTTTGAGTCACAACCAAAGTTCTTTTCATAGTATCATGGGTACAGAAAAATTACTTAGGTTTTCTGCTATTGGTTTATGGCAGCTAGGCAAATTGGAAGTTTTTGTTCTTCTTTCTGATAGAGTACCTATTTTGTTTGATTGCTAGTTGTTGATAGTTTTTGGGGGTTATGAGAGGGCTGTTTACAAATGATTAGGTGCTGTCCCCTAGAAACTAAGTTCTTCCAAAATGTTGATGCATACCATCAGAACAGGTTTTGTGGTGTGTTTTTGGTTTTGTGGGAGGTTTTTTGTTTGTTTGGTTTGGTTTGGGTTTTTTTTCTTGTTGTTGTTGTTGTTGTTTTTGTTTGCTTGCTTTTTTTAATTGTTGTTCTTTTTGCTTGTTTTGTTGCTGTTATTGGGATATTAGCTTTTTAATTACTAATTTATTCCAGCAGGTTTTTTAACATTTCAGTCTTCAATAGTTCATCTTCATTATTAGAAAAGTTCATGGTTGTTGTACTGCTGAAACAAGGAATTTCCTATCTTTATCAGGATATAAGTTTTGCATTTGGGTTTGAATAAAAAGACTACTGCTGCTCTACTAGCCATTTTCTACCCTTAATCAAGAGACCGCGTGCAATTTGTGTACATGTGTATTTAAGAACATGTAACTGTATTTTTAATCCAACAGTCAAATGTTACTATTTTAAATATTAAAAATTATATACTTAATTCATAAAATGTATAAGGACAAATATAAACCAATATTGCATCAGATTTGATCTTTCATAACACCTTAAGTGGTATTTCTGAGTACTTAAAAGGATATGCAAGTTACATTATAAAGAAGGGCTTAAAATATCATGTAGTAGAGGTTTAAAAAATTACAATGTTTTATGCAGCCACTGGAATTTAGCCTCTCAATAAATTTTTACTAGTATTTCTTGTAACTGTAATATTTCAAAGCAAATATATTGGTCTCAGGTAATTTAAAACTAACAACAAGCTGTGTCTCTAAAAGCAGTTGCATCATGTATTTTCATGTGGGTTTTTTTGGATGTCCTTTAAAATAATTTCTGGAAGGTGTATATTTTTTGGTATTGAGAAGCGTTCACTTTCCTGTTGACTTTCCCAAATTGGTGAAAATAGGTCTTCAGTCTAAAAGCAAGTTCTTAGAAAATAAAATTGTGTGCTTTTTCTCCATTTCACCTCTCTATGTCCCAAAATATTTATTTACTGGTGCTTATTGCATATAAGTTTCTTTTTGAATATTGAGTTTTAAATCTGATTTTGTTATTGGGCTAGATGATCTCAGGTTGGACTAGGCCATCTTCAGAGGTCACTTCCTAACCTAACTATTCTGATTCTCCAGATGTTAGTGCTGTTTAATATTATATTCTCAAAGTTGATTTTAAAATGAGGTTATTTGTCTTCAACAAGTCAATTTAATACTCATAATTCTACTTAGTTGTTTTGTTTGGTTAAATAGAAGGTGGCATATGATTTATGATCCTTTTTTACAATTCCTCTCTTGTCAGTGGAGAACTGGTCAGACAAGTTTTTATTTGAAGGTGACTCCCACAACTTTTTAATTTTGTTCAATAAAATTGTAGGTCACTCTTTCTGCTTTACAATATTTAATTAAAAGCATTTAGCAATACAACCTTTTGTGATAGTATTATCTGTGAAGAAGCGGAAGGATTTTCATGGCTCTGACCTTAGTCTGTTGGGCAATATGAATACATTACATGTGGAAAGGTCATCTTTTGCTATGTCCCTAAGTATTAGCTACTGCTTAAACCAGGACACTGGGCTAAGTGGCTGTTACTCTGATTTATCCTCTGTAGCATTTCAGTGTGTGCAGTCAGTGGTGTTGTCTTCTGATTAAGCATATATGTTACAAGAGAGTAACTGTTTATCTTTGATTTGGGGCAAAAAATATACTCAAAACAGCTTGTTTAAATTAGAATTTTGTTACAAGCATTTTTGAACTTTATTTCTGTAACTGAAAGCAAAAACAAATAGACAAATAATAAAGCAATTCATGCTTTTGGAAGATTCTCCTGGGCAAAGGGTAGAATTTAAAAGCCAAACGTGATAGAATAGCAGTTAGGATATCTTGACCTGAAGAGCTCTAAAAAGTGGCAGGAATATAGAGTTCTTTGTCCATACTTAATACCTTTCTTATCTCTGAGTGAATCTACCTCCTTATTTACAGTACATGGTTTTTGTGTTCTCCACCAGCTGGCCATGATTCCTGACTTCAAACCTGTCTCTTTTCTCCACACATTTTACAACACTGAGAATTTGCCATGCCTGATTAGTCTCCTTTTACTACACTTGCATTTGGGTTGAGGGAGGCTCCTCTTCTGGCTGCACTGCACCAATTTTCTTGCAGTGGTGAAGGTCTGTGTGTGGCAGTCTCTGGAGATGTCAGCTTTCAAAACACTAAGATACATTTCCTGCTACATCAGCCTGTGAAAGGGTGACAGAAGTAAGATTTCCATCTGTTTATCTACTGAAGTAGACATCGTGGCATAGTAGTTGCTTAATTTCTTCACCTGTTGGCATTGCATGGAACAGAGGGCTGAAAATATATCTTGCTTGGGTGAAGAGTGAAACTAGTTGTTTTGTTTTGTATACTTCAGTATGTCAGGTAGCTGCAAACAGGTCAGCACTGTATTTAGAATATAGTCAGAACTTAAAGTGTATGTATGTATAGAAATTTTTCAAAATTTTTTCTGGATGAAAAGTAAAAAAGAATAAGCATAACTGATTGAGATGTTGCACTTTTCTAACTTGGACTCCTTGGTTTTTCATATTGCCAAACAAATGCCCTGAGAATATTCTTTTTTCCCTTCTTGTTTCTCCAAGTGAATAATTAATTTCTGTAAGTGTTATTATGCTAGAAAGCTACTACATCAGGAGGCCTTTTCATCATATATTTCCATATTCTGAGAAATTTCTATTAATTGCTTAAATTGTATTAGTCTAGAGTGTATCTTGCATTTATTGCTGGCTTTTTATTTCAGTTTGCAGTTGGTTGGAATTTTCTGTAACATATTTCCAGAGAAAATGCCTAAAAGCTATAATTCTTTAGATTTGCCTGACTGTTGCAGTTAACCCCAGCAGGCACCTAAATCTCACATGGCCACGTGCTCGTACCCCTTGCAGCAGGATGGGGAACAGAATTCAAAAGGAAAAAGTGAGAAAACTCGTGGGCTGAGATAGAGTTTAACAAGTAAATCAAAAGCTACACATGGAAGCAAAACAAAGCAAGGCACTCATTTTCCTTTTCCCACTGTCAGGCAGATGTTTAGCTACTTCCAGGAAAGCAGGGCAACATTATTCATAATGGTTACTTGGGAATGCAGACTCTGTATCTCTGAAAGTCCCTGTCTCCCTCCTTCTCCCACCTCTTACTGCTGAGGGTGACATCAAACGGTCTGGGCCATCCCTTGAGTCAGCTGGGATCAGGTGTCCTGGCTGTGTCCCCTCCTGCCTGTGCTACCCCAGCCTCCTCACTATTAGGGTGCTGAGGGATACCAAAGGCCGAGATTCTGTGCAAGCACTGATCAGCAGTGGGTAAAACATCAGGGTCTTTTCAATGCTATTTTTATCTTAAATCCAAAACAGCACCATGAGCTTCTGGGAATAAAACTACCCCTTACCCCAGGCAAAACTATTACACCAGCTTACTATATGACAATGCTTACTTCCAAAGATGGTGCACAGATAGTGCACTAATCATTAAATTACCTTGCATTAAATTCATTAATTATTTTTCTGAACTGATGAGCCTGCACTTTCACAGTGATTGGTGTTATTGTCAAGCTTTTGGTAAGTTTTGATCATATTTTTTTGTTGCTGAAGCAACAGTTTGCTAAAATCTAGTTTCTTTGCCACAGAGGACATTATGTGAATTTCTGCTTGATGTTCTTTTTGTTTTTGCTTTTATATATTCTTTTTAAATTTTAATTTTTTAAATTGAAAATTATATGAAAAACTATACAAAGAAAGTTTTAACTTAAAAGAAGGCTTATTCATGCTGATAGTTCATGTTGGTTATCTGAAATACATGTTGAACGTCCCCTTTCATCATTATATTTAATGTAAGAAATGGAAAGGAAATAAAAATTCACATTTTTAAATTAAAAATTCATCATGCTTTTTTTTTTTTCCTTTCCCCTTTATTTTAGCCCTGTGTGGTGTATTTCTATGCATAAAATATTTCATGACATATGAAAAATGCTAGGATAACACATTGTTGATCCCCATGGTGGAAATCTATTATTAAAGTGAGATGTATCGTTGATTTTGCATTCCTTAAAATGAAGGCAAATATTCAATCTCTAATCACTAGAGGATTTTTTCTGTTGTCACATCAAAAAACTGACAATCATCTTTATCCTTGAATTCTAAATCTAGGCTTTTAATTTTTTTTTTTTTTAATAAAAGAAAGAGGGTGGCATCTGTCTTTGCCTTCAGCTTTAGCTTTTTGTTGTTTTTTATTTAACTACTAGCAACATGTGCAAAATGCTGAAAAATTCAATTTTTTCAAAAAACAAAATACTGCACTGACTGGCCAGTGCTCCAAAGTGGTCCTAAGATGTCTAAACACTGAGTCTTTATTTTCTCTATCAACAGCTCAAAATACAATTTTTGTTGTCATCATTATTGTTATTACATTTCTGTGTTTTAGTATCTGGCCATATCTTTTCTCATTTGCACTTAATGGATTTTCCAGGTATTGTAGAAAAGTCCTTCCATTTACACAAAAAGGTCTGTTTGCCAGGGCCACCGTCTTCTCTCCTTTAATCTCCCCTTCTTTCCCACTCCTTCTCCCTCTCTATTTCCATCTCATTCTTCTCTCCTTTTCTTTCTTCCTCTCCCCTTCCTCTCAGCTGAAATATTTTGCATATTGAAACTCTTTCAAATTATGTAAAAAGGGAACTGCTAAGCTGAAGTAACACAAGATGAGAGTAGCTGATCTGAAATTCCTTGTAGTTTCAGGAATATTCATGATGTCTGATTGAACAGCTGAGAAGGTGTGTGGCAGAGAAACCCTAGGAAGCTCCAAGGTGATATGACTAGGCAAATGTTATGGTTTTCCAGACAACATGCTGTGGAGTTTAGTGCTTCTGATGCCGTCTTTGGTCCCATTCACTCTAAAAATACAGTGAATAATCAGAATTAATTTTATTTTCTAGAACCTCTAAGTTAAAGAAAAAGTAAAGGAGGGTAAAATACTTTTTCCCTATGCTTTCCATGATAGCTTCCTTCTATTACTCTATTTTTAACTTTTAAGTACCACAAAACACCTCAGGTTGCAGTAGGATTGTCAACATTTATATACTATGCAATTCTGGAAATAATCTGGGAAACAAACAATTTTTTGCTTTTTTTAAGCAGGAATAAATGATGATTTTGAAATGTAAACTTGCACCTTTTTTTTATGCTATTCCTCTAAAAATTATTTTCCGATTTTTCTTGTTCTAAATTACTTGTCATAATATGGCCAATAAATATCAATCCAGTGTCCCTTGGAGACAGTTTTCTGTGGTTTAGTTTTGTCACATTGAGAACTACCAGGAAAATACCTGTTCCTTTATGGTTTGTAACAACCAGAATTCTATATTTTTCCTTTACCATGGAAAAAATATTAGACTCCGTCAAGTGGGAACACCTTTCAATATTAAAAAAAAAAATAAAAATGCACACACAGAGATATTTTTGAGTGGAATAATCTAAACTGTATGTGCAATTTCAATTACTTTACCTACTGAACGTACAACTGCATTATGAAAGTAAAACTGAATGAAGTTGTAATTCTATTGAGAAAACTTTATTAATGCTGATTGACAGGTGATGGAGACAGCTAATGAAAGAAGACCACAGCTGACTTCTCAGCTAAACTGAGTCTTGGGATGCTGTTTTGAGCTATTTATAACTGGGGCTTAGGAGAGAAGCACTTGAAATTATCATGTCTTGAAAATTTGAAATAGTTTCAAGAAACTTCAGTGATACAGAAAGGCATTTAAGGTCTTTGTTTCAATTTCTGCAGATAATAGATTTTTTTTCTTTTTAAATGGAACTGGAGATGGTAGTGGGTTTTGGTTGGTTTTTTAAATGATAACAAATATTGAAAAACATATAAAACCATAGGGTATAATGTCAATGAAATCCGCATTTTAAATTAGTTGGGAAAATATGGAGCTTTGAGGATGTGCCTCTAAACTAACAAATCCTGAATATTGCTTTTGTTAGTCACTTAAGACTTTTCAGTTGAACTGTTTGAATTGTTACAGAGACCCATTTGTGAAGAAAATTAACTTTACTAAATAAGTGTCATGACCAATATTTTAATTAAATGGCAATTAAAGAGATATTAGGACAACTTTCTCTGAGTATTAATGTTAATTACTGAACAAATACCGAAGTTAACCTGATGAAATTAATTAGATGATATGAAACAAATGAGTTCACAAGTCAGCCTTAGAAGGTGATTTTAGTAGACATTTAATAATAACGGAAATTAGAAGATCTGTTAATGATGTTATTTAAAACACAACTGAATTCTTGGAACTAGTCAGGGGAACAAACTGATATTATTCCAAATTTTAAGAAGGAATTTTAATAATTTTTGCTTGGTGGAATTTTGAACACCTTGTTCCTAAAATTGTGGGGCTTGAAATTCTTCCTTTTTGATGAGGCATTTCAGAGAGATGATCTGAAAATCTTAAGATGATGAGAGCTGTGTCATCCAGACACAGCCAAAGGAAGGGATAAAGAACAACTTGCACTTCAGTGGAGTGATACATTCAGTCTAAGCATAAGCAAAAGGGAACACAATATAAAAAGAACTAAGAATTTCTTCTTTGTCTAATTCATGTTTTAAGCCCCGCATTCAGACTGTCTAATTAACCCAGAGGAACTTTATTAACAATACAGATAAGATGGCTCATTACATTGCTAGCATCTGCTCCTTTTCCCTGGGTTTAAGTTCACCTTTCCAGTGGTTTTTTTGTGCCCTAACATTAACATTTGCCTTCCACTTGCAGAGGGCAGCGGGGAGGAATGTACTACAATTTATCAGCATCCTGAGTTCAGTGCTTGGAGGAGTAGGATGATCCTAGTGGGATTACCTTCTCCTTTGGGTCTCCTTAGGCAGCTATCCTTACATACTTCTTGAAACAGCCAGCTTGTTTGTGTTGGGGGTTTTTTTCTTCTTTTTTGATTTCCAGTTACTGTTTTGAATTTGCAGAGTACACTCCCCCTCCTTGCACCCCTCTTTCCACAACCACCAAGGGCTGTTGATTATTATACAGAGTCTACCCCCATTAGTCAGAAGTTCCTTGCACGTGACTGGCACAAAAGCTCAGACAGGATAAGCAATAGGTCACGCCATTACCAAACAACTTCTATTTTGGTTCAAACCAATTAAAATGAGCTCCGGCCAAGGCAAACCCAGCCAAACACTGAACCCTGCCGTGGCAGGTCATTGCAACACTTGTGGCCATTTAATGTTAATGGGATAGGAACTGCACTACATAACCTTCATAAAAAGAAACTTTAAATGCTTTTAAGACCAGGCCTCCAGAATCCAGAGTTCTCTCCAGGCTATTGCCTATGTGTTGCTAAAAAGTTAATGACATATAATTTATATATATATATATATATAATAGTTGTATATTAAAAATTGTGAAACATATAGGTGTCTGAATTAGTTCTATGGAAAAAAATGATGTTAAATGCATTCTGAGGGGATGAAAAAAGTAATCGTCATCTCACATATGGTGAGTTAGGGATAAGGGAAAAGCCAGACAAGTGGTAAAGGTCACTATAATAAAGAAATGACTGGTTTTATAGACCAGATTTACAGTATATACATGCAGGTGCATAGAGAAAATGGTTGCCTTAACAACTAGGAATTTCAAAAGGGGGAAGAAATTGACTTTCTGAAAAATAGTGAATTATATAAAAATTTGAACTTTTTGGTAGTAATATTGTTAGTAATAATGAAGGGGAAAAAAAAAAAAAA
>VZSE01014922.1:1093421-1144463 GCA_013398275.1 Promerops cafer | reverse complement strand
TGATATTATTCCAAATTTTAAGAAGGAATTTTAATAATTTTTGCTTGGTGGAATTTTGAACACCTTGTTCCTAAAATTGTGGGGCTTGAAATTCTTCCTTTTTGATGAGGCATTTCAGAGAGATGATCTGAAAAAACTTAAGATGATGAGAGCTGTGTCATCCAGACACAGCCAAAGGAAGGGATAAAGAACAACTTGCACTTCAGTGGAGTGATACATTCAGTCTAAGCATAAGCAAAAGGGAACACAATATAAAAAGAACTAAGAATTTCTTCTTTGTCTAATTCATGTTTTAAGCCCCGCATTCAGACTGTCTAATTAACCCAGAGGAACTTTATTAACAATACAGATAAGATGGCTCATTACATTGCTAGCATCTGCTCCTTTTCCCTGGGTTTAAGTTCACCTTTCCAGTGGTTTTTTTGTGCCCTAACATTAACATTTGCCTTCCACTTGCAGAGGGCAGCGGGGAGGAATGTACTACAATTTATCAGCATCCTGAGTTCAGTGCTTGGAGGAGTAGGATGATCCTAGTGGGATTACCTTCTCCTTTGGGTCTCCTTAGGCAGCTATCCTTACATACTTCTTGAAACAGCCAGCTTGTTTGTGTTGGGGGTTTTTTTCTTCTTTTTTGATTTCCAGTTACTGTTTTGAATTTGCAGAGTACACTCCCCCTCCTTGCACCCCTCTTTCCACAACCACCAAGGGCTGTTGATTATTATACAGAGTCTACCCCCATTAGTCAGAAGTTCCTTGCACGTGACTGGCACAAAAGCTCAGACAGGATAAGCAATAGGTCACGCCATTACCAAACAACTTCAATTTTGGTTCAAACCAGTTAAAATGAGCTCTGGCCAAGGCAAACCCAGCCAAACACTGAACCCTGCCGTGGCAGGTCATTGCAACACTTGTGGCCATTTAATGTTAATGGGATAGGAACTGCACTACATAACCTTCATAAAAAGAAACTTTAAATGCTTTTAAGACCAGGCCTCCAGAATCCAGAGTTCTCTCCAGGCTATTGCCTATGTGTTGCTAAAAAGTTAATGACATATAATTTATATATATATATATATATATAATAGTTGTATATTAAAAATTGTGAAACATATAGGTGTCTGAATTAGTTCTATGGAAAAAAATGATGTTAAATGCATTCTGAGGGGATGAAAAAAGTAATCGTCATCTCACATATGGTGAGTTAGGGATAAGGGAAAAGCCAGACAAGTGGTAAAGGTCACTATAATAAAGAAATGACTGGTTTTATAGACCAGATTTACAGTATATACATGCAGGTGCATAGAGAAAATGGTTGCCTTAACAACTAGGAATTTCAAAAGGGGGAAGAAATTGACTTTCTGAAAAATAGTGAATTATATAAAAATTTGAACTTTTTGGTAGTAATATTGTTAGTAATAATGAAGGGGAAAAAAAAAAAAAAAGACCTTTCCATTTAAAGTTTTGGCTAAATTTAGGGGAAAACAAAATGTGATGACCTTAACTGTTGGTGACAAAAATTGAGTGCACTGTTGAATATAGTCACTTTCTTGTTGGTAAGACCTAGAGGTGGTCACCAATTTATTATTTATTACGTACAGCCATGTATTTTTTAGAATTCTGTCTTGCAATTACTTAAAACAGATATGAATGTAATAGTTGTAGGTTAAGCACATAACTGCAATAATAAATCTTATAATAAGCCTAACTGTAAGAAGTATGGAAAAAAACTCCGAGAGCATAAGTGTTATGGTTACTTTCCACATGACATTTGTAGATCATATTTAGGTTAAAAAATAACTTCATATCTGATGATAGAAACCATTGAGCACTATGGCTATCTAAAGATACTGTGTTGCAATTTGTTTATTCAAGTGTGCTCTGCTAATATTATTTTCTCCTCAAAATTTTTTTTTTTTCTCCATATGCTTAACCACTTAATTGTATAGTAAGAAATAGATAAATTAAATAAAAAATAATCCTGAAAATGTACATTGTGTTAGTGTATTTACAGTCTGGGAAAATGTCTTATACTTGGGCAGTAGGAAGATACTATGTATTCAGTTAACATGGCAATTACTACTGTTAACTTTTTATTTCAACCTAAAGGACACCTGTAATCTCACGGTCCAGCCGCAGGCTTCGTAAAATGAAAGCACAGACACAGTGTAATAAATAACATTTGGCATAGCAGTATGGTGCATTATTTCCTACTTTAGCATTGCATTTAAAAAGACTAAAAGCTGCACATGACAGAATTTAAGCCCTGGGCATAGTTTTTTCTCAAAATAAAAAAGTCTCTCTAAAATATTACAACCAAGAAATAAGAATAATCTAAAAGCTTCAAGGCACCTTTTCTACAACTTTGTAGAAACCAAATCACTCATCTAGTGTGACATATGTACTGTAATATATGGTGTGCCAAGTCAATTAAATCGTTAATTGTCTGGTTTTAAGAAAAACAGATGGTGGGTCAAATCTTATTCACTTTCAACAATTTTAGGTCCCACACCTATTGGTGATATGCTCATATTACCCAGCAGGGAGTTGAAAAAAGATTGTCAATGCCTTTTTCAAACTATTTGCTTTTCCTCCCCACTTCCACCCTTGTTCTAAGGAGTATTTAAAACTGGTTTTATTTTGTGGGTTTTTCTACAAGTATAATTTTTTTTTTTTCTGTTTATCTGTCCAAAATGCAGCTGTAGGTTAGAAATAATCATATAAAGATGCAGAGGAGTGACTGGAAGTTTTCTAGTTTTGATCTGTTCAACCAGTTATTAAGGATTATCAAATTAATTGGATTTAACATGGCCTTATTACCCAGCTGACTGGTCCTGGAAATCTTCTCCCCGTGATTTCTATAGTTTATTTAGTTCTTTTTAAGTGTCTTTTGTAATACTTTTACAACGGCTATATTTAGGATATCTGGCTAGACATGTGAACCATAATTAAAATCATTACATTTGTGGCACGTTCTCAATTTTTAAGAGTTTTGTTCTCTCTGTTCTCTAAGTAGTAACTAGTTATTACCTTCCATGCCAGGACAACATTTACTTAGAATAGAATCAGCAAGGTTGGACGAGACATTCAAGATCACCCAATCCAGCTGTTCACTCAGCACTACCATTGCAAGCACTGAACTACCAAACCAGATCATCCAGCGCCAGATCCAGACACCTCTTAAACACGTCCAGGGATGGTGACTCCACCAGCTCCCTGAGCAACCTATTCCAATACCTGACAACTCTAACAGTGAAATTTTTTATTCTAATAGCTACTCTGAATCTCCCCTATCTCAGCTTAAGACAATTTCCTCTGGTCCTGTCACTGCACAGCAGAAGAGACTGGCCCCCACCTTGCTACACTCTCCTTTCAGGTACTTGTAGAGAGTGGTGAGATCCCCCCTGAGCCTCCTCTTCTTGAGATTAAACAAAAGCAGCTCCCTCAGCCATTCCTGCCAATGCATATTTCCTAGACCTTGCACAAGCCTGGTTGCCTTTTTCTGGACACACTCCAGCACCTCATAGTCCTTTTTAAAGTGAATGCAGTACTTGACGTGAGGCCTCACCAATGCTGAGTACCGTTCTTCCTGCAGATGCCCTCTTTTTTCATAGGTATGTCTGCTGAAGCAGAACTGTCTGTTAGCTAAATTCTGGAGTAAATACTTTTATTTAAATATTAGTCTAATAAGTCTAATTTAAATATTAGTCTAATAAGTCAGTGTGAAGCTTTGTGCAGGTAATATATAGACAGCCAGCACAAAACTAGCTTATTCCTTTTGTCTCTGTGATTAGCAAGGCAGAACTAACCTGGACAAAAGGATTACCATTCCAGTCTTCCTCAGTGACTGTAAGCTTCCCATTTCCAGTGAGACTAACACTACTGAAAAAACGTAACACCTCACCTTTATTTTAAAATATGGTGGTTTACCTATACTTTTCATTCAGCAAGTGAGCAGGAGGGGTGAGGGGGAAGCCCTGACTTAGATAGTAATTTAAAATAAAAAGAAACCTAAAAATTTAGGTTTTGCCCAAATTGGGCTCTTCCTAAGACACTTGGAGAGACGCAATTTAATGTTACCTAAGATACTCTTGTTTCAATTGAATTCTGGCTGGCTTTATGCCCATGGATGATTTGGTCATAAAGTCAGCACTGCCATCTCTAGTTTTCAACCATTAATGTAGTCAAACTTAATGTCTTTAAATCTACTATTTCTGTGCTAAAGTTGGTACTTATTGTGATCTATGATGTGCATCTGTTTACAAAACCTTTCATTTCCCCACTTTTTCTATTAGTTATGATATTTCTGAAAAGCCACATTTATTGTAAAAAGGGAAGATTTCTTGTTGTTTGCTGACACAGTATGTCTATTATTTTATTTCTCTAGACCATTTCAAGTAGCATTCTTGCCAGACTTAAGTGCTCCTTTTATAAAATTGTCATAATTCTAGAGTATGGTTGAACCCTAGACTGATTTACTAGGGAGAAGTAAAGAAGATTATGAAGGTTTTGGTACTGTGTTGAGACCCAAGCCAATAGTGAAGATGAATCTTAGCAACACAGCACTATCTGGGCCCAGTGCAGCTGTGATTTCATGTTACTCATGTCCCTCTTCCACCATTACTGAACTACCAGTAATATACTTAAAGTACTTAAGAAATGAATGTGGTTCAATAATGATAGGTTTTGTTGCTACAGAAACCTCTCGAGCAGATTGCATTAGTGTATTTAGTATGAATTTACTTTGTATCCAAGTTCCTTTTGTTCAGTGAAACACATGTATACATACAGTTTCCATATACGAGAAGAGCTTCAGTCACTTGACTAAAGGATAAAATGAGGTGGCTGTTTTGTTGGGTTTTTCTTAGCTCCTTTTCACCTATTTATGGCAACTTGTCTTCAGAATTCTTCTGTGAAAGGAAATATTTAGTGGCAAATATTAAGTTTTAGATAAATAGTGAACATTTGACTTAAAACCTAGTTGCAAATTCCTGTAATTTCATTAAAACTATTGGTAGAAAGTGAGGGTCAGTGTAAAGGAAAGTTAACTCCTCCTAAAGTAATGGAGTTGGTGTGAACAATCAAATTTAGATCTTGAGCAGTTTCACAGAACTGTCTATTGAGAAGCAGGGGTGGAACCCCACAGTAAAGCACAGCCTCTCAAAATCATAATGTGGATATGGAACAGAGAATGTAAGAGACAAGGTAAATTCTCAGCAAAAGGCAGATCACAAAGCATTTTGTGCAGAGAAGTGTTCCAAGTCCAGCTATCTTGCAGAATTGAAATTTACTGGGTATTTTAGTGAAATAATTAAGTGTGGGTAGCATCCCATTAGATCTCTTCTGAAAGGATACAAGAATAAATGTCACTCTTTAGACTTCTAATTTTCCATGATTTCTAGTGTTATTTCATTTTTACTACTTTCCTACTTTTAAGCACTACTTACACCACTACTTTCAGTAGTAGAAGTGAGCTGATTATTGATGAAGTGAACATTTATTTTTCTTGCTAAGCGGTTCCAAATCTTGTTGGAGATTCCATTGTCATTTATGTAAGTCAGACCTTTCAAATGAAAGATTGGCCTGTTCAATACTGCCATCATGAGTTTGCATTTAACACTTGCATTTATGAAATTAAATAATTTTTTTTTAGGAATATGTTTTTTTCAGCTAGACTTGCTGAACCTGCTTTTGAGTAGCTGGCATCTGCTAGAATGTATCTGACTTGTACTTTTTGTCTAATACTTGTTAGTCTTCAAATAGGCAAAACAGTTTCCATTTGTAGAACACAGAGTTCCAAATTTGATTTCTTTCTCTCAATGGAGGTTCCCTTCAACAAAGGACATTTCTTACTTCTTTTGCCAGCTTCATTAAAACACTTGTCTTCACAAAGGGAATGGAATTATGTCTTGCAGAATTTGTAAGTGACATTGAGGACCAACTTATGATAATATTATGTATTTCCTTCTCTCACTCTTTCATTTTCTATTCGTTTAGCTCATTTTCAGGCTTCCATTGGATGACAGTGGACATATACATGGTATATTCTTACTCTAAACCCATGGCGAGCCCAGTTTACACTCTGCCTCTTGAATCAGTGGATGTAATTCAGTGAGACTTAGGAATCCCCATTTAACTTCTATATCTAGAAATTATGGGGAGATGTCACCAATAAAACTCATTTTAATAGAATGTTATAAAGTGTTACTTAAATACAACAGTCAGCACTAGTTGTTTTCTGGATGGTTTTAGATCTGTTATTTTGGTTGTGTGCATGAGTTTCAAATCACTAGAAACAGTAAAGGCGCTTAAAGGAATTCCAAGCAATGCAAGGAAGTCTAAATTGTCTAAATTTAAATATCTTTCTTGGTGGTCATGAGGGGAGTAGTTTTGTTTGTAAGTCAAAGAGGAACACATGCTATTTGTTGGAATTCATTGTTTTATATGCTTTTACCCTAATTTTTCTTTAAGGTCATTGTCTGCTCTTAATTTCCTTGTCATGACTCCATGACTGCCACAAATGTTAATGATCTGACCTTGAAATTGCAGGAATGATGTAGAGATAATTATGACACACTTTTATTTTTCCCCTGATCCTTACTGTAGGTCCAAGTGATTTTCTGTTCTGTGGTAGCTCAAAAATTAGGCACACAATTTTAATTTTGTTTTTGTTTTGAAAAATACATGATCCATGAGTTTGCAGTTCTCACAAATGAAGAAGGTTTGCAGGCTGCGTAATTTCTGAAGTACCTCACATGTGCTTCTTAAAAAGTGATCTACTTAATCTACTTAACTTCCATGGAAACATGGAAAAGTTGAAAACTGTGGTGGCTCTCTGACAGGTCTTAGTCGTGGTAACAGTCTTGCCTACCAACCTTTATGGCAAAATTGGGATTCTCTGAAAAAAATTAATAACTGGATTCTGCCTATCATTGAAAAGCAGCAGTTACTTTATTTTTAGTCAGTCTATGTTCAAATGGTGGTCCATGAGGGAGATTCTATCCTATTGTAGTAAACTTTTTATACATAACTGAAGAGACTCTATATACTACATTATGCACATCAATAAATATCACATTCATTTAAAAATTCCTGACAGCACAAGTTAAAGTTACAATAAATATTCTGGCAGTAGTTTTGGTATCTGCTTTCTCCCCATAAACTATTGTTATGATCTAATTAGTGAGAGATGCCTCTGCCCAAATTAAGGTGCAAATGAGACCAAATGCCAAAGTCAAAAATACAGAAAATGGTTACCACCCATGGATCCAGCAGCATCCTTTTGTCATCCTGGGCTTCTCAGTGGTGGGGTTCCCAGAGTTGTTCTTCTGGGGGTATCACCTTTATACAGTCCAAGTTCCAGGTATACCCTGAGATTAGCTCACTTGGTGCTCATAATGCCAAGGTTGTGGATTCAATCCCTGTACATGCTGTTCACTTAAGAGTTGGAGTCAATTATCCTGGTGGCCTCTTTCAACTCAGGATATTCTGTGTTTCTCTGTATGAGCTGTTACTTTCTTTCCCACCATTTGCCACAGTGGGAATTTTTGCCTGGATACATTAACCAGGATGTGCCCCTGGCAGGCCTGGAATCAGCATCTTCCTGTTGCAGATTTCTCCCTTCTGTGCTCATTGCAAGTTCCTGCTGCGGTGGCTTATTTTATGGCAAGTTCCTTCTGTGGCCTTCACAGTGTTTTGAGAGAGGCCACTGTGCTCTTTAAGTCCTTAGAACCATTAAAAAGAGCAATATCTTAATCGGCAATATCCTGCCACGTGACAAAAACAAAACATGACTACAAAATCTAAGCAGACCTTATCTGATAATTGCTCATCTTTTTCTGATCTTTATAATCTTTAAGTCTTAGTTTTGATAAAAAATATTCAAATAGTCTTGACTATAAAAAAGCCTATGGAAACCCCAAAAATTGATTTTATCTGAATGTTGTTCCTTTGCAGGCCTTAACTAGATGAGTGACTAATGCCTAACATAAGCATACACAAACCTAATTCAATAACAATGTTTTGAAAGCAAGACCATTTCTTCATTAGATAACTGTCACAAAAAATTTCTACTTTTAAACCTAAGCAAGATTGGCTATATGCTCATTCTCTTAAAATTCAGACATTTTAGATTTGTTTCTGATACAGAATTGAGTATCTCTTTCATGATTTAAAAAAAAAACAAACAAACAAACTATTTCTGTTTAGAAAATTAAGCTGAAATGTAATTAATATTTTAAATTCTGACTGAGTGTATAATTACAGTTTTGAGGTATTTAAAGTGACCTCTTCATTTTAGTAAAGAGATAACTCATATACCCAGTACTATTTTATAAATCAGAATTGTTTCTGTAGAAAGAAAAGCATTAATCCGAAACCTGTTTATTCTCTCGAGACTTCTCTGTTGTTTTGGCACCTGAATGGATGATGTTTGAGAGATGCACAGGTCACAGTGATCCTTTTCCACTATGCTGAAATTAGAATTCCTTCACAACCTGTTTATCATTAGACCTCTTATTCAGTCTGTGCTGCAGTAGTTAATTTACAAAAACTACTAGTGAAACAGTGTGATAGAAGTGAACAGTTTATTTAAACATTATGTGACGTCTTTAGCTTAACCTACCTATGGAGTAGTTTGAATTAAAAAAACTATGGGATGGATTTTATAGAGGGTAGTCTTTTTGCAAAGTCAATTTTTCAAAAATTAAGAGGTGTCAGTATGTAAGTTAGTCATGAAAGCATTTCAGCCTCTGTGCACAAATTCATTATCATAGTCTTTAATTACACAGTCACACAGTATTTCCCTTAGGCTCCCTGCCTCCTTCATTGCATTGGATAAATGGTGTCTTGAGTATGTGGCAGCTGTTTAATATTTTTAAGTTCATCATTCAAGTGCTGGCCTTTGCCTTATTTACTGCACACTCTTTTGAAGCCTGAAATAAGTACACAAATGTTCTCTATCATTTTTAACATATATATGATCTTATTTTCTAATTACAGCAAAGATTATAATGATTGTAATTGCAAAAATTGAAATACTTTCTTCTCCACTTCAAGGGGGAGAAAAAAATTATTATCCTAGTATTATATATGGAGAAAATGGCATAAGAATAAATCAGAATTAGTGGCAAAACTACTGTTACGACTTCTTATTGCATGATGCACAACGCAGGCTTTATTGCTGCTAACCAAGCTGCAATATTAGGTGATGCCTTTTTTCTCTCATCTACTTTCCATGATACTTTCCATTGCTAGGCACCAGGATCTCAACCTAGACACTCCAAAAATTAAATTCACATGAGAGATGTCCAAATGTTAAAATTGCCGTTTTTCATTCTCTCCAGGCTTATACATTTATTATTATGCATTTAATGGTGTTAACATTTGTATCACATCACAGCCTCCAACTCCTCAGATTCTTCTCATCCCATTTTTAACTGCAAACCCGGTCTTTGTCTCCAGGTGTCTAGAAGGACATTTTACTAGTTACTTTCGCTTCTCTGTAGAAAGTATCTCAAGAATTTTTATCTCAAGCTGATTTAAAAGCATAGTCTAACTTTTTGAACAAGAGTAACTGACATAAATAAAACTGTGTTCATCCATAAACTAGTATTTAAGCAAGTGCTAGAAATAAATTTATTCCATCCACATTTTCCCTACAATAATCCTTTATGTCTTTTTTTTGTTATACCACTTTAATACCTAACTGTCAATATAGTGATCTGCTTGCCTAACAGTAACTCTTAGGGCCAAAGGAATTCTGCTTTCTTTGTATTCTAGGTATCTGTTAGTTTGCCTATATGCTTATTTTCACACCAAGCTTATAGTTACATTATCAAGGAGTAACACATTGTCCTAACATCTCCTGATAGCTCCTCCCAAATTAGTTGTTCTCCAGGTGTTTTTCAATAACTCCCAGAACAGTCTACTCCATAGTTTTACCAGACACTGAAGTGAGTCTGACAGTAGCTTTTCAGCTTCCTTCCTGCCTTTCTTGAAAACTGGGATGCATTAGCCAGCTCCCAGTCAACTAGTACTTCTCCAGATTCCTAAGAAGATTAGAGAGGTTTCCCCAAGACATCAGTCAGTCTTTTGAGTGTTGTCAGATGAATCCTACTGGGATCCAGATGAAGCAGCAGATCCCACACAAGTTTGGAGTTTTTTCCTGGGAGTTTATCATACTCACAATCAAGTCCCTCCAGCTCAGGGCAATGGGAAACCCATAGCCCATAAACAGTGTTTAAGGCTGAAGCAAAGAAAACACCGACCATCCCTGCCTTGTCTATGTCCGTCTTTTCCAGGTGATAGTCCTCATGCTTCAACAAGATGATGTTATTTTGCACTGCCTTTTGCTATCAATACATTTTAAAAAGCTCTTCTAACTATCCCACATAGTTCTGGCCAGATTCAGCTCTAACTGAGCTCTGGCAACATGGATTTTCTCCCTGCAGTGACGAGTAGCCTTTCTGTATTCCTCCTATGTCACCTGACCTTGCTTTCACTGGCAGTACACTTTTATTTTTTTCACCTTAACCCCAGAAGATCCCTGTCCAACCAAGTCAGCCCTCTGCCTTGCCTACTTGACATTTTGGAATTCCCTGCTCGAATGTGCTAAGGAGGTGGCATTTAAAAAGTGACCAGCACTGATGAAGGGAAGGGAAGGGGGAGAGAAGGGGGAGAGAAGGGGGAGAGGGGAAGGGGAGGAGAGAAGTAGAGAGTGTGTAAACAAAAGATACCACCACCTGGGTTCCTGCAGCATCTCACCAGCCCTTCTTATGGTCTTCTCAGAGGGGAGGGGAGGAAGGAGGGAAGAGGCACTTTTATACAGTCCAAGTCCCAGGTATCCACAGACTGTCAATGCTGTTCCCACAGCTTGGGCTGACATGTGTACAAAGACTTGCTTCCTTTCTCACTGTTTACTATGGTGGGAATTTTTGTCCAGACAGGTTACCCAGATCTGCCTCACCAGGCCTGGCATCTTCCTGTTGTTGCCATCTGTGCTTTTCCCACAGTCTGCACAGTAGAATTTTGTCCCGTGTGCTAATTCCAAACCTTCAACTCTTTTAGGTCTGGTATTAACACCTTCCTGTTTGCCATCTGTGCCAGTTCCTGTATGACAGCTTATCTAACGAAAATGTCCTTCTTTGACAGTACTTGAGACAGTTCATTGTGCTCTTTACGTCTTTACAGAGCTCCTCTCTATTAACAAGCAACAAATCAAAGAGAACACTTTTCCTAGTCATCTCCTTTAGTACCTGCATCATGAAGTTATCAACCAGGTGTTCTAGTCATCTTCTGCACCTGTTTCTATCATCTGTGTAGTGTTCACAGTTACCATCTGGCAAGTTGAAGTCCCCAGCTTCAGTTTGGTTGGAGAGACAGCCTTGATGCTGTATCAGGACCTCTTAGCAGTAGCCAAAACACTGGTGTATCATCAACACGTTCTAGCTACCAATACAAAGCACAGCGCTATGAGATCTGCTGTGGGGAAAGATGACTCCATTCCAGCCATACACTTTACACTGCTTACTGTTGGTGCAGAGAGTCTGTCTTGCACTGTTTTCTCCTGAGATTTTTCCATGTCAAAACTGGGGCTAGTTTATTCTGCTGCACTAGAAAACAGCTTGTCCTCAAGTTACATTCTTAGACAACTCCCTTTGGAGTATGTGCACCAAGGTGATAGCTAAGAGAAGATTTAATTCCTTCCTAGAAGAGAAATATACAGGAAAATGTTTCATTTTTCTGAAAAGCATGAGCTCATAGGGGGAGCAAATAATTTTCTGATGCTTGTCTTACATAATAAAAACCAAACCATACTGCTGCTGATTATTAATCACTGAAGGTGAAATCATGTAACACTTTTTTTTTTTCTTCTGGAAAAATGAGTTTTAAAATGCTTTACAGTTTTGTAGCACTTAGTGAATATTACATAAGCCCAGCCTAAAACTTGCTTGACAACCTTTGTATTAGTTTAGGATGAAGTATGACTATGTTTATTTTATTTTGTGATGTGGGCTTCTGTGCTGCCCTGCTTTTCCTGGGTGTGATCCTGGCAGGGCCACCCAGTGCGGCTTTTCCCTGAGAGTGACTCCCGCGAGTTGCCGGACAGCAGCGCAGTGCAGGATACCAGCAGTGAGAGCGGGAAGAGAAGGAGGCACGGGCTCTTTCAGTATAACACAATGGGGTTTATTACCTCCGAGGGTCAGGGACTAGAAAAAGCCCCAGTCGTTGAGGGTCCAAGGTTTTTAAGGGCTAGGGGTAGGTGTGGTTGAGGGTCAGGGCATTAACTGAGGACCCTGGGGGTGCAGACAAGAGAGAACATTCAAGAACAAGGGGGACATAATAGGAAAAGGCAGAGAGCCACTGCAATCAGGGGGCGGAGGAGACTAGATTGCAGTCTCCTCCCACGGCACCCATTCTGGGTTGCTGTGGGATACAACACATCTGCATAAATATTTTACCATAATATACGCACCTTTAATTTTAGCTTAGTGTTAGCATTCTTATACTGCTTTACCTAAGGTCACTATGATGACCTTCAGCAGCCTAACTCCATTATAACTTAAGTTTTAAGGTTGGAAATACATATTATTCACCTATATTAATTATTAGGTATATTTTAAACCTAATTTCTAACTTAAAAAAATATTTCTTGACTTACTAATTTTTTCTCATGGAGGAAAAAATTCCTAAGTGTAGTTTAACAAGAAGCCTATGACACTATAGAGCACCAACTTGTAGTGAACATCTTTCAAAACCTTTTTGCTGAGTTTTTGTTTTGTAAGCTTTCTTTCAAATGTCTTGTGAGGTTTTCAGTCTCTTCATTAGCTTAAGAGTAGCATGGTAGCATTCTTGCGGGAACAGATCTTATTTTCAGGAAACTGTCCAGTACTAAGGAGGTGATCTTTGAACCATTGAAACTATGGGCTCTTTTGAATATAATACATGGAAGAGTAGAACTATAGCATAGCAGATGATGTAGTGGCAGAAATACTACTTCTGACCATTTATGGCAGGGCAATAATCAAGTGTTTCATAATAAAATATTCCTACAACGTCAGTTAAAAGCTTTCCCTAAATATGATAGCGTAAAGGAGCAGATTGTAAAGGCAGTGCAGGCTCTAGGTCTTGCGTGAGATTGGAAAGTAAATAGCAATTTTTATCAGCTTCAGGTTGAACCTCAAGATCTGACAATAAGAGTAATTGCTGCATAATTGCTGTTTTGTTCTGAGTTTGTTGATTTGCTGAGGCCCAGATGAATTTTATTTGCTGGCATATCACTTGGAATAATAAATCTATAATTATTTCCATCTATTTTGTGGGGAAAACTCATGCTGTACTCATAGAGTTACAGCAGAAGTGGCCCAAGGTGTTTGAGATTGTTTGGCTACCTTGTCAGGAAATCATGCTCTTCATCTTGAGTCAGAAACAGTAAACAAGAAGCTATGGTTGCTCTCTTGACTCATAATATTTATCACTACTTAGAAATTAGTGAAGCTTCTGAGAAAGATAACAATTTCTATGTGCTGTTTAACTTCACTTTTTTTGCTTCATCATCCGTATTACATTTTTGTAAGCAAATGAAAATGGTAATAATAGGCAGCCTAAATTAAACTTTATGGCCATCAGGCTATTCACATTGTCATTTGCTTGAATCCTTTCAACTCAGCTATCAAGTGATGTATGCACAATTAGAATAAAAATTATTGCATCTTCGAGTGCTTTGACATTACTCCTTTATTTGGTATCATAGAATGGTTTTGTTTGGAAGAGACCTTAAAGATCATTTAGTTCTTTCTTCCACTATAATCAGGGATGCTGCCTACTAGATCAGCTTTCACAGGGCACCATTCAACGTGTTCTTGAATCCTTGCGGGGATTGGGCATCTACAACTTCTCTGAGCAGCCTGTTCCAGTGACTCACAGTAAAGAATTTCTTCCTAATATCTGATCTCAAGCTCTTCTTTTTCAATCTAAAGCTATTCCTCCTTGTCCTTTCAGTACATGCCCTCGTAAAAAGTCCCTCTACAACTTCCATGTGGCCCTTGTAGATACTGGAAGGCTGCTGTAAGGTCTTCCTTCTCTAGGAAAAACAGCCCCAACTTTCTCATCCTGTCTTCGTAGGAGAGGTGCTCCAGTTCTCTCATCACCTCAGTGGCCTCCCTCTGGACTTACTCCAACAGGTTCATTCCTGTGCTGAGTACTCCAGTGTGGGTCTTAAAAGAGTAGAGTAGAGGGGCAGAATCACCTTCTTTGACCTGCTGATCACATTCCTTTCGATGCAGCCCAGGATAGAGTTGGTTTTCTGAGTTATGCTGAGCTTTCTGTCAACACACTGTCCCAAGACTTCCTCAGACCTGCTCTTAATCCATTCTCTGCCCAGCCTACTGTTTACCTTTACCCAGGTGCAAGACCTTGCACTTGGCCTTGTTGAACTCTGTGAGGTTTGCACAAGCCCAACTCTCAAGACTGTAAAGTGCCACTGAATGACATCTCTTCTCCCCAGTGAGTCAGCTGCACCACACAGCTTGGTGTTGCTGGCAAACTTGCTACAGATGCCCTCATTCCTGCTGTCAATGTCATGTTAAACAGTGCTGGTCTCCGTAACTGACCCTGAGGAGCACCACTCACACCTGATAATCAGCACTACTGTGCAGCATGAAGGCAGATAAAAAGCTATATCTAGTAAGCAATATGAAGTAGCCTGTGCAGGGATTTGTACCACAGGACAGTAAGCTATTATTTGACTCTGTCTTGTAACTTTTATGTGAGGCTGTACTTTATAATAAACATCATACATCGATAAGATTCCTGAAAAATATTTCCTGACTTACATTAACTGTATTTTTTCTTTCTCATCAGATTTAATGGAAATGCCATTTATAGAGACTATGAAAAATGAGGTCATTAGACCTAAAACAAAGACACTGCATTGTGTATCAAGGAAAATTAAAATGTTAATGAACTATTATAATGCAATATGTTTTGAATCAGTCTGAATCAGTCCTTTTGTTTTCTGTGATCCTAATTTCTCTTATATTTCTGTTTCAATAAATAACATTACTATTTATATTCCAAGTTGTATGAGCTGTCAGTAAAGTTCAGTACAGCAAGGGGGTGGACATGACAAGGAAAAAACAACAGGAAGAAGAAATGAGGGGCTTCTGTATTTTTTTATGTGCTTACGTTCAGCAGTAGTCGATCTCAAACTTATAGTTTAGAAAAACATTAAACCATCCATTAAGTATCTTTATAATTTAGAAGCCACACTTTTAGTTTCAGTCATTATTGATTTTTATCTTGAAAAATTTGATATTAAATTGGATGTACATGCAATTTGGAATGCTACATTTCCTCTCATGCTCTTTAGATATTTCTTAGTCTTTTTTTCCATGTGCAAATAGGCACTTAAAGCAGATCACATGCAACTTATAGATAAATTTATTTCAATACATGGACTGAAAAATTTACTCTCATCATCACATTGCCAGTTTCCCAATATTTTAATATTACAGATTGAACACACAGTCACAGTAGTAATCTTCCTGTCTAAATTTTAGTTATTCTTCTCCCATCCATATGCAAATAAACTCTTTTCTCTAATTTGTATATTTTAACCATAATAGAGAGTGAAACAATAAAACATATTATTGGCAAAACCAATTCATTACTTTGAGGTTGAATCATCATTTCCTAAGTAAGATAAGAACTAGTTTAATTATTCTTTACTGTTTAGAAACTCTGAACTTTAGCTGGTTTTTGGGCTGTAATTATCTGTACTCAATGGCTATCTCACTTAAAGTGCTTATGAGCAAATTCAAGCAAAACACTTAGTAGCTTTAAAGACCATGATTTCAGGAAAATGCATTCCATTGTGGCCGGTAAAAAAAAAAAAATAAAATAAAAAAGGACAACCTTTTTGATAAGTTCTAACTTTCTTGCACATTGAATTGGTGACCTGAAATTTGGCAAGGGGATATCTAACCAGATTCAGTTTGTAAAATTCTGATTTGCATAGGCTTACTCACTTGTTTAAGAGGATTTAGCTTACAGAAACTGAAATCCCCAAGAGCTTAGTCCGAGCTACAGTCTTATCAGAGCTCCTAGCAAGGTTTCTGTCTCTTATTATTACTTTCTTTTATGGGGATAGGGGGTATGAGAACACTCCATTTCTAACTTGGAAAAAGTCTACATTCAACGGCCAGGTTTAGATGAAATTTATATGCATCTCTGTGCTGGATAACCTTGGCTGACTGCAATATGCCCACAAAGCTGCTTCCACTCCCCCTCCTCAGCAGAGCAGGGGAAGAAAATAAGATGAAAAAACTCATGGGTTGAGATGAGAATGGGAGATAACTTACCATTTATTGTCAAAGACAAACCGACTCAACTAAAGGAAGTTTAATTTGATTTACTGCCAAATAAAAACAAAGTAGGATAGTGCAAAGTGAAAACAAAACTAAAAAATTTCCTTCACCTCCTCTTTTTCCCAGGCTCCACTGCTTTATTCCCACCTCTTCTAACTTTTCCTTCACCCAGGCAGTAAGGGTGGATTGGGAACTGGGAATGAGATTTGTGGTCAGTTCATAACACTTGGTCTTTGCCACTCCTTCCTCCTCATGCTCTTGCCCTGATTCAGCGTGGAGTCCTGCGCATCGTCTGTAGCTCTTTTAGAGCTGCTCTAGCATGCGCCCTTTCCGTGGGGTGTGGTCCTTCAGGAATGGACCCCTCCACTAGCTGCAGATTTTTTCAGGGATTATCCACTTGCTGCAATGTGGGGGTCATCCACAGGCTCCATCAGAGACCTCCATGTGCTGCAGACAGACAGCCTGCTTCCCTGTGGTCTTCACCAAGGGCTGCAGGAGAATGTCTGCTCTGACACCTGGAGCACCTCTTCTCCTTCCTTCTCTGACCTTCATGTTTGCAGCACTGTTTCTCACATATTTTTATTGATCTTCTGTCACAGTTGCTTTGCAGCATTTTTTCACTTTTTCTTAAATACGGTAGGGTACAAGGGTACCACAATTGTTTCTGATGGGTTCCACTTTGACCAGAAGTAGGTCCTTCTTGGAGCTGGCTCTGTCCAACATGGGAGAAGCCTCTTCTGACAGAGGTCCTTTCTGCAGACCTCTGACTACCAAAACTTTGTCATCTGAGCCCAGTACCAATGCATTAAGTGACTTTTGGAGCAAACCCTGCTTTGTGTTCATAGAGCTGATCTGGGAACTGTTTTGTGTATGTGTGTGTTTGGCAGAGAACCGTATTCTGTGTTTTGGGATTGGGGTTTTTGTGTGTTTGGTTTTAGTCTGTTGTAGCTTCCTTTTGGAAAGATATAGTTGCCTTTTCTCAGGAGGGAATAACTGATCAAACTAGAAAGAAGCAGGTTGAAGGATCATGGAACCAGAAGCTTGGAAGAGAAAACAAGCCACATAAATAAGTCTTGGTAACTGTTTCTCTAGAGACTTTCGTTTTTGCTCTGTTCTGTGACCTTCTGAAAAAGACAAAAGCAAGGTGGAACTAACAGTCTTACATCTCGACTAGATGTTTAGCTCAGCAAAACTGAAAAAGTTGCTACCAAATTAAAATCTTGGTGGTGTTGTATAGTCACATGTATATTCAGAATATGATACAGGGAACCATTATTAAAGGTATCAGAGGACAAATTTATTGATTGCTGTTAAAGAAGAGTTGCAGAACTGGTGCAGGTTTCCTTCATCAATAGATTTGAAAGGTTCAACAGGTAATATACCAACTGCAAATAGATTCACTGTTGTCACAGGCCAACTCTGTATGTATCAAGAGATACATCTGTGATGATAGCTTCAACAGTCTTGGGTTTGGACTTCTGTCTGCACACATTTACCATTAAAGATGAAAAAGAAGAGCACTATTTATAGCAAAAGGATCAAAATTATCTATACAATGCTGACTCTCATAGTGCCAGAAAAATATCCCTTGAATTAGCTCATTTTCATTTATATGTTCTTCAAAAGCATACTGACAGTTGAAGAGGAAGCTATTTAGTCCAGTGAAACATTTTCTTTCCCTAAAGATTTTCTAAAGTGGAGTGAAAGGCCTTAGTCAAATCATCAATGACACAAATGAGATTCCTGTTACACATATTATTAAAATAGGGTATTGCATCTTCTTATCATAACCTAGACTATTTTGTAAACATCAAAGGACCACATTCTCTTCACCTCGATTTCTTTATGATGATTAACAACATGCTTACATTTTCTTTAGTCTATGGAAGAAAACCATAGACTAAAGAAAACCTTATTTTAAAATGAGAAAGGCCCCACCACGTAAATAAAGATGATTCAGGCACAGAAATTATAGAATTTATGTAACTGCTAGTAAATGGATTTTAATTTTAATGCTACCTTGAAAATTATTTCAGACATTTCTGCATATGGTGACTACCATTCACCAAACCATTCATTGTTTTTTCCTTTTGACAGGTCAAGCAGTAACCGCTGGTCTAAGGGATATTCCGTGTATTGCATTGAACCTGTTCATGTAAAGGATTGCAGACTTAGATAAAATCCCTTAGTATTCTTTTACCATTTGTTCTTCCTTGAGAGTGCCTATTATCTATAGTTCCATAAGGAAAGCTAGTGATGTCGTTGTCTACTATTAAAAGTTATATTAAGGGAGAACTGCTTAGATAGATGTTTTCTCTCTTTAACAAAACTATTTTTTGAGGTTTGACTATGTGATATAGCACTCCAGAATGTCAAATTTCATTTTAAGTTTTAAATTTAAAAAGTTACATTAAACTTTCTTCAGATTATTCAGTGATCCATCTTTGGTCCAGCTAAAGTCAGATACATTAAGGAAAAGTCACCCTGAATTAGTTAACTGTGCCCCAATGTAGTTGCTCCAGATTGAAGTAGCTGCATAATGAAAGCAAATGTAATATGCCTCTTTCCAACCCCTTGTCTAGATTCTTGGTAGAGGGAGATTAGCCAAAGAAGAAAGGTGTGATGATTAAAAGCTATAATGTTTGGGAAGCAAAGGGGATTGAATAGGCAAACAGGAATGTAAAGATACATATACATTCTGCAGTTTCAGAAGAACACGATGTCTCTCTTGACACGCATCTTCACATCAAAATTATACTGAAACAAAGCAAGTACTACTTCAATATGACTGAAGGAGAAAGTCCATACTGACAGGGTTTGGGACAGTATAGTTATGAAGGCAAGAAGAAATTTCTTGAGGCAGCATAGATGAAATACAAACATTGTTGCTAATTCTCACAACTTTAACTGAAATTCTTTAAGTGATAAAATACCAGCTGTTTTTGCAAGCAAATCTGGAATTAACAAGATACTTTGATTTAGCAGTATTCTAGAATTTTACAACAACAATTTAGGAAAATTGGAATTTTACAACAGAAATTTAGGAAATACCCCATCCTTTCTTAATTTCTTATATGAATTAGAAGTCTCATGGTGCGATTAAATTGTTAGTGTGGGTAGAGTTCTACATAACAGTTCATTTTCTAAACCTAAATTAAGAGAGTAACTTATTTTATTGGAGGTGTGGTTATTATTTAAAGCCCCACAGGGCTCATTTATTAGCCAGCCCAGCTTATTTCTGTCTGAGTAGTAAATAACTCAACTTTAGATATGGAACACAGTCCTGAATAGGAAGAGAAGGAACATGTATATCCATAAAGTCTATAAGTTCGTAAAATATATAATGGAAAGTAGTTATGAAATATTTTATGCTGGTAGTAGAAAACTTCAGATAAATTATGCAATAAAAATCATGTTGATATATCTGCTGTCCCTCTGAAAAATCTATTGTCATGGAGAATGGCTGTAACTTGTTTTCTTTATACTAGAAATATTGAGCACTTGTGATAGACATAAAATATTACTTTTAATGGTGTCTGCCATTGTTTTCTTACTCCATTCTCAGAGGAACTTTATCTGACTTTCCTATGAGTGTCATTAGAAAAATTATCCTCCTTTAATTAATTATCCCCTTTTTTTCTTTATGAAATGTTCACATTCTGGCTCATCAGTTTATAGGATCAGGAAATGAGAAGTACTCTGACAATTGGCACAATTCAGCAAGGGAGAAGAAGGTTATCACCACCTACATAGTAGGGAAAGAACAACTCTTATAGATTTTTTTCCTCCCCCTGGAATTTGAGCAGCATAGAACTGACTCTATACCCTTGAATGGCTGTTCAGTATAACGCATTATAGAATAAACATCTTATGAATTCATATAGGGAAAAAACTGTATGCTTAAATCCTCCTCATCATCTCCTTTCCTCCCTTTGCATGCCTGTTTCTTCTGTAGTGGGCCCCAGGAGCACAGAGAAGGTGCTGCAACACTGTAACGGGTGTCTCATCTGGAGCAGTCAGGCGCAGATGGAGTTTTCTTATAGTTTGGCTGCAGGCATCGTCCCATTCTGTTTGTATTTAAAAACAATGCAAGACTCATTCCCTATCTTTATACTTGCCAATTGCTAAAAAAAATAGCCATAGTACACATTAGGCAAGATTCTTCTTTCCTATCTTTTAGGCAAACAAGGAAGAAAAACAGTAAATAAATATAAAATAAATATAAAACTTATTGTGGTCAGAATTGAGGGTGAGAAAATCACACTAGTTGTTCTGGGTAAAAATAGTGGTTAAGGTGAAAACATTTTTTTCATATATCTGGATTTCCCAAGACATGGAATCTGTAGGTAAAAATCTGATCATTGGGCGGAAATAAGGGTATTGAGAACCTTTAAAATATAATTGAAAATCACATGGCAATAAACATCTTATTCTCTTGCAAATGAACTTCCATCCTTTGTTTATAAAAATACTCACAGTTTAACAATAATAAGTAATACACAAAACTATCTTTTTTATTTGAAGATACATATTACAATATTTAGAAGAAGGTATCATGTAATAGGTGATTCAAATTTCTGTTTGTTTACAGATACCTAAACCCTATTGCAAATAAATGTAACCAATCTCCAGTGTATTACCGTGTAAATTGGTAAGAATAGTCTAAGACTGCTGAAATTGGTCCAAAACTGTTTTTCTGCTATGTATCTTTAAGATGATGTTTTTCGAGTATACATACTATGAAGACACGTGGTGTAATTTATGTTATTTATCATCCTGGTTTACACTGAGAAATGTATATGTTCTTGATTCATAAGTTATTAGTTTTTATTTTCCTGATTTCTGGTTTTACTGTGCCTTTTCTCCTTAATATTTAAGTTTGAATTTTCAGGATAAGATAGATGATGTGGTGGATTGATTCTGGCTGAATGTCAGGTACCCACCAAAGTGGATCTATCACAGCACTCCTCAGCAGGACAGGGGAGATTAAATATAACAAAAAGTTTATGGGTCAAGATAAGGGCAGAGTTACTAGTCACCACTGGATACAAAACAGTCTTGACTTGGGGAAATTAATTTCATTTGCTGCAAGTCAAAATCAGAGCAGGATAATGACAAATAAAGAACTAAATCTTTAAACACATTCCCCTCCTCACACTCCTGCCTTCTTCTTGGGCTTAACTTATTCCAGAATTCTCTCCCTCCTCCCTCTAAGTGGCCCAGGAGGACAGGGAATGGAGACTGGTCAGCTCATCACACGCCATCTCTGCTGTTGCTTCCTCCTCATGGGGAAGGACTCCTCATACGTTTCCTCTGCTCCAGCATAGGGTCCCTCCCGTGGGAGGTAGTCTTCCACAAACTTCTCCAATGTGAGTTCTTCCCACGCTGCAGTTCTTCTCAATGCACTCCACCATGGGTCCCTTTCATGGGCACAGTCCTTCCACTATCAAAACCTTGGCACACAAACCTAAAGATGATTATACTAACACTGGTTCCTTGGTCTTTGCAAGCAAAAGTTACACAAATTGCCTCCCTTATTTGAGACATTCAATAACTGTGTGGACACAATCCTGTGCAACGTGTCTGGGATGACCCTGCTTGAGCAGGGAGGATGGACCAGATGACTCACTGTGCTCCCTTCCATCCTTACCTATTCTGTGATTCTGTGAAATATATGATGGTATATTTTTCTAAATTTTTGAATAAGAAAATCCTGCATTGGGAACATAAGCAAAAAAATTTTCACAACTAAGTTAGATACATGTATTCAGTAATGTGTATATAATTTGTACATACCATGCTATTTCAAAGTGGGATTAAATAGATTTTTACGCATTATCTTGCAAAATGTCAGTGTGTCGATATATGATGGTAAATGCTTGTAGCTTTTGCATAAAGAATTCAAATATCAAACAGCAAGCTTTATCCTGTTGAATCACATACTTGAACTTTCTTTTCACATACTAGTATTTAGTTAATCCAGTATTCTTTGTTTCAAAAAATGGTATGTAGTGAATTCAAGTGCTCTTTTACTAATGACTAAACAAATCTAGTTGTGTGTCATATTTCCTTTAACATCTCAGAATAATACACATTATTTGTTTTACTGACTGTATCAAAGTGAAGAATGATTGGTCTTGCTTGGTGTTTCCCTGAAGGACTACAGATTTTGAATCTCTGCTGAAGTGATAACAAGTCTTCAGTATTGCACTTTTCCAGTGTGCACCAGTGATGTCTTTTCTTTCAAATTTGTTTTCCTTATAGGAATCACATTCTGATCTTTTATTTACTCTTGAGTTACAGGGATGGAAAGATAGGCAAGTTACCTCTTCAAACCCTAACTCTAGTCCATTTCTGTCACAGTGCATTTGTGTACTGAATGACCATTTCTTTTCCCCAAGGCCCCCTTTAGTCACCTCCAAAATGGGCTAGTCCTTCACAAAGAGAAAGGGTAAAAGAAAAAAAAAAACATTCCTATCTTGCTGTACTAGGCGCTACTGTAGCCTCGGGCTCTCCCTTCAGTACATCACTGGTTAGAAATCTTCAAAATCTTTCAGTGAGATATACAAAAGTAGTGTAAGGATAATTTAAAATGAAAGGAGATCGTTATCTTAATTTTCTTTATATTATTCTTTTACTTTTCCCTTAACTTGATATGTTTTCTAGATATTTCTTGTCAGAAAATACTGTGGCAATTATTAACTTAATTCAGTGCTGTGAAACTGCTAACTGTACGTATTTATTTAGGAAAATTGCTTTTTTCAAACTTAGTATCCTAAATAGTTTCAACAGGAGTTTATCTTTTTAAAAAAAGATGGCTTTCTAACATCACCAGAAATCATCCCTCCTTTTACTGTTAATGTCCTTCTTTGTGAAATAATTTCTGAAAACAAAAATGGATTTTCTTTTCTGTCTGAAAAACCTTGAAACACAAAAGAACATGCCTGATTCATTTAACAAATTTTATTTATGGGTAGAGGTTATTTTCCCTTTTTGTAAGGCTACAAAGGAAATAAGGACTATTTACCAGAAATAATATTAGCATAAGGTGTTGTTTTTTTCCTTAGGCACAAATAGCAATACACATCTTTTGTATCATAGTGGTAGTGATCACAGGAAAGCAATTATCCATCCTAGCCATCTCATTGTAGCTAACATGATGTGCAAATCTCAAAAAGCAGAATGAATCATAAAAGAGAACAAAAACCAATACGTAAAACTACAAAGTAACCAAAATGTAAAATAAAATACAAAAATGTGCTTAACCAATACATTTACTTTTGACTTTTCAAGGTAGCTGATATATATAATAAACTTATTCCAAATGCTTACACTAATATACTACAGAAATGGTGTTTCTAAACTGAAATATACTCTATAACAATTTCTGCTGGGAATGGCACCTTATTTTTACATCTGCATTATGTGAAAGAGAGCGTTATAATTATTAATATTTTAGTCCAACAAATACACTAAGCAGTGGACTCTTGCATGCAATTTTATTGATAGGCATTCAATTTATGTTCCAGAAGAGTAGCCCATATACCTTCTCTTTCTCTTCGGTATTTGGTGCCTCACGCTGAAATTTCCAATTTTATAGTTGTGGGGTTTTTAAAATTTTAATTATGGCATTAAAAATTAAGCTGTCTGAATATTTACTGTTTTTCTGCTAATCCTAAACCAGCAGTATATTATTTTTATTTATCATGAATGAATTATTTACAATGAGGGACTAGTTTGAGTTCATCAAGAAGAGAGGCTCTGTCAGGCTGTGAACCTAACTGCTTAGGAATTTTTGAAACAAAATATGTGGTTCAGGGAAGCTGAAACACAAGTGGTAGAACTAGCAGTAAAAATGTGAATTTAATTTACTCCTTAGTGAATTAAAATACATATGAATTCAAATAAATATTAATACACTTTCCTAAGATCATGCTATTTAAAATGTGATTATCAGACAAAAGTCTAGGAAGCAGCTTGGTTTTTTTTCTCTCTGCTTTAAAGGAAGTTTATTTACATTCTCTAAAGAAATCTAAGAAGTATTTGCACCTCAATTAAAAAAAAACCAACCAAACAAAAAAACTAAACAGCAACAAAACCCCTAACAAAACATAAAATCAAACCCTATCATTTCTGCTCCTGTGAAAAACTAAGTAATGACAGAATTAGTCTGGTTCAAATTCAGAGATGAATTGATGCTAGTACAAAATTTAAAAGTGTATAAAAGTGTTGCAAGCAATGCATTCAGGAAAGTTTTAAAAGTAATGAAGGTAATATTTGCTATAAATTTATATTAACATAAATGGGGTTTAGAGATGGTTTAATTAATTAAATCCATTATTCATACAACATTTTGTTCAACTTGATTTTGTTTATGAAAGCAAATTCAGTATAAGGCTATGGATGTAATCTCTCAAATACACCAATTTACTCTGACTAATAATTTTTTGAATGCAGAACCAGTTCCTTTAAGTCCTAAAAAAGATAGTTTTGGTCAGTTTGGAAACTCTTTCACAGCTACCTCAGAATGGAATCCCCAAAAGAGTAAATTGAAGTAGATATAAATACATTTACTGCCTAGTATATATTGTTTGAGAAAACTACAGTAAGTTGCATGATGTAGTCACTTGCTGGAGAATTAGTTTATAGAATACATTTGTTTATAGAAAATATTTGCTTCTCCAAATGAAATATGAGATGACTTAGAATAGTATTAATCTACCACGACAGCCTAGGAAACCTTTATATTCCTTTGACAGTTAAAAACTGAGCAGTTCTGTAGGTTTGACATTAACAATCCCAAGAAAATTGAAGACAGGAGAGTGAGTTTGTGTGTTCTTTGGGATAGCTTATGTTGTTTCTTCTGGAAAGCTGTAACTTTTTTTTTTTTTGAGGTCTGTGATCTCAGGATAAATTGAACCTTTCATCCTTTTATAAGAATGAATTATGTCAATCCTTTCTTAGAACTGTTTGGAAAAAAAATACTAATAAACCAATAAGAATTGTTCATAGGTTTTTTTTGCTTTTTATGAGATGGTTTTCTTTTGGGGGTTTTGAGTTTTCATTATCCAAACAGAATAATAAAACTTTCAAAACTCTGTGGAGTATTTTTTAAATAATCTTCAACTATTGTTCAGTTTTTTTATAAAAATAGAATGTTCTTTATTTGCTTCTTGTCACATTTTAATTGTATTTAGAACCTTGATATCTGAAAGCTTTGAGAAATCAAGTGTATGCAGCTGATAAATATTACCCTAGGAAAATTTTTGAGTTAAAATCAAAACACTTGCTAATTTCTTTTCCTTGTACTCAAACTATCATATATGGAAATGTGAAAAAAAGAAAAAAGGCTGAAAGACCTTTAAAGAGAAAACCTCAGACTATGGGACAGGGATGTTTGTTGCTGTCATTAAAAGTAAATTTTTAGAAGATTCGTCCATGCCTGTAACCACTGAAAGTTCAAAATAGGATGCAGCTTGAGAGAACACCACAGCTCTCATATTTGTAGAAATAGTAATCATTCAGGTTCCTTGCAGTTAAGACTACTGAGGTAAAATGGTATTTGACTATAGAGAAATTATTTTTGCATACTTGTACATAATGTATGTGTGTATAGACTTGAATATATATTTATGTCTAGCCTCCTTTTTACTGTTGGCAGTTCTTTTGGTGCCACCACTCCCTTATTTGCCATGTCATTGGTACCTCAGTTTGAACTGTATTGCAACATGGACAGTGTTTACACACTGGGGAGCTGGTCTCTTTCTACTTTTAAGAGTTCACGTTCTACTAGCAGTATTTTACTTAATGATATTATTGTTTAAAATTTTATGAAATAAAAATTCCTCATATCCTTTAATTGTCAAATATTTTATAAACACAAAGAGTTTTGATTTTTCTGGTCCCTTGTAGGGGTTTAACAGTAGCCAACAACTAAGCCCAACACAACCACTCACTCATTCCCCCAGTGGGATTCCTTATGCAGAATTTCCTTTTTAAGAAGCTGGGGTATAGAATCAGACTCAGTGGTGCATTTTGACAGCTCTGCTTATGTAGATGATTTTAATTTGCTAAGAATTTTCTGCGTGTCAGCATATACGTGCAGCAAGTTTGTTTTATTCTTCTCTAAATAAATTCCTTATTTATTTCAACAGAAATTGAAAAAGAAAGCTGTGGGGATCCTGGAACACCGTTGTATGGTATTAGAGAAGGGGACGGATTTTCTAATCGTGATGTTTTAAGGTTTGAGTGTCAGTTTGGATTTGAATTAATTGGAGAGAAATCTATCATTTGCCAAGAAAACAACCAGTGGTCTGCAAACATACCAATCTGTATTTGTATGTACCAAATATTTTCTTCTTATTATTTTTAAGGCATTGTGATAAGCTTTATTTATAGGTAATTATTTTTGTGATTGATTTCAGAGTTAGTAAAATATAATTAACTCTCCTGACAGGATGAATTGACTTTTTCTTGGCAGGTTTGCCTAATGTACATGCCCAAGGGACAGGTTCTAAAACTGCTAAAACTTTTTTTTTTCTCTTACACCAACTCTTAAAGTAATTCTCTTTATGTGCTTTGATATAGTGGTTTATTATTCGCTTGGTTTTGGTAGGATTCTGTTGATTTTATGATGTAAATTATGTATGATACAATTTTGATAGCTAGTCTTATAAATTAATATATTTCCTCAGATTAGAAGTCGCTGAATTGAAATCAAGAGTTTAAATTATTTACATTTCACCCATGTATTTTATCTAGATATTTAATAGCACTTAAATTATCATATATATTTATAGCTTTCTTCCAGTTGCATTATATAGCATAAGTAAAACATTTTCATTATATAGTATAAGTTGCATTATATAGCACAGGTATATACAATGTTGTGATACTTATTTGTGGCAGCACCTTGCTTAACTTTTCCACTAAAATAGTATGGATCAAATATATTCAGAGTACAATCTGTTGCTTTCATCTCTGCAGCTAAATTTAATATGGCTTAGCTGAATTTATTGGATATAATACGTTATCCTGATAACAACAAAATATCTCATCTCTTGGAGGCTTCTTAATTTCTTGTGCCTCTGTGTGAACAACAAATGATAAGGGCACTATTGATTTTCTGCCCCTTTAATGTGCTCAGTGGGAGGTCTGCTCATCTAAAGAGTTCCCTACAAGAAAAAATAAGTGGTGTCAAGTGATTGTTATCAAGGGTAAATTGTAAGGACTGCCATGGATTTCCAATGCAACAAATATATTCTTTATTTCTTGTGGGGTCTGCTTAGGAGGTAGTTTTATTGAGAGGAAGGGAATACGAAGATTGAAAAAAACAACCTTCTTTCCAGATTCACGTATCACCACAAATAATGAATTTTTCAGTTGAGGTACTCCCCAAGTTTTAAGAGTCTTGCAAAAACTTAGCACTAAAACCGTCCTTATTGGAGTTTTTTATTCTGTTATCTAATTTATCTCTCCCTTTTTTGGCAGTTCCTTGTCTTTCCAATTTCACTGCACCGATGGGAACAGTTCTTTCACCTGATTATCCAGAGGGATATGGGAATAATTTAAACTGTATCTGGACAATAATTTCAGATCCTGGGAGCCGAATTCATCTCTCCTTTAATGACTTTGACTTGGAATCTCAGTTTGACTTCCTTGCAGTTAAAGATGGCGACTCTGTAGATTCCCCCATAATTGGAACATTTACTGGTGCTGAAGTTCCTTCCCACCTTACCAGCAATGGTCATATTTTGCGTCTGGAATTTCAAGCTGACCATTCAATGTCAGGACGTGGATTTAACATCACTTATAACAGTGAGTGATGGTATTTCTTTGTGTGTGTGGTTTTGTTTTCAACAAACAGTCTAGGAGATAGGCATAAGTATTTAAAAATGATGCTATGGTAATTCACCTTCAAGTAAATCCTATGTATAGTATTCCTAATATAGGTGTTTGGATTATTGCTCAAATACTGTACTAGGGCTTAAAATACATGTATTGTTCTCATTTATGGCTTTAGAGATCATTGTGACAGGAGTGTTTGGCAAACTGACAAATCAGGCCAGTTCCAAATTGTATAACAGAATGTCACTAATTTGCTGACAACACAATTTGTGCCACATAATATGAATCACCACCATTGCCCGTAGAAAACTGTTGTTCTTGAAAACTCATATGTTCAGCTGTGAACATATGTAATATCCTGGAGCTGATGGCTGCAATCTTCGTTAGCTCCTAGTCACTGCAGTTCAGTGAGCAGCCGTAGGAGCTCTTTGATCAGTCAGACCACAATAGACTGGTCTTTTTCTTTTTCTTTTTCTTTTTCTTTTTCTTTTTCTTTTTCTTTTTCTTTTTCTTTTTCTTTTTTTTCTGTTTTACCTTCCTTACTTACTGACCACATAATAATAATTGAAGGTGATCTCAAATATCTTCTCCAGCACTAAATACCATTAGCATTTATTCACCTTTTTGCTGCCAAAACTGTTACATTTCTTCTGAAACACATATGAAGAGCTGCCTACCTTGCATTGGTACCAAGTAATTTTGTATTTTTTCCACACTAAAATCCAGACAGGATATATTCCCAGCTAGTGCAGACATGGCGATGCAAGGCCATAGCATGAATAATTGCAATATACACTGTGAAACTTTCCTGGGAGCATATGAAAAATTAAATTTTGCCACTCCAGCAGTATCCTGAAGTATTAGACTTGCTGCTATGTGTAGAGCATGATAGGAATAAGAGAGCATCTAGTAGGGGGTTCATCGTACCCTTCAACCAAAGCTTCTCCACCTCATCAATCCCCCCACACCTGAATATTTGGATTTCCTTCTTTTTCTTTCTTTCTGATGGTAGGGGTAGCAGAGTTTTCCATGTCAACAGATAGAGAAAAATAAGCGAGATACAATAAATATTTTGATATTTCCAAAATGTGATGTCATGTGTAATTACTCCCATTCCTGTCTTTCTCCCTAACATCTGAGAGTATATGTAACTCCAGAGACTTGCTTGAGATGTAAGAGAATATACAACAGCATGTTTTGCAGGAGAGCACAGCTCTCCCTCCCTGCTTTACCTGCTGGAGTGTATGAAACGTGTTACCTTCTGGACTCTATAAAAAATACTTTGTTGTTTAGATTTTTTTACTTTTAAAAAACCTAAACTAACCCTTAAATCAAAAAGGAAATGAGACATTAAGTGAGGTTGGTAATTGAGAGACCCAGACTTCACATTTTTCTCAAAGGAATGTTAACAGTTAATATTTTCATAAAATTTCAAGGACTGGATTCCCCTGTGGCTGTTTACTTTTCTCACATCATCTTTCACCTCTCCATCTTTATTTTTTCTCTTTTTATTTTTGTTTTGCTTTAGGTTGTCAGTCTTTCAGAGAATTATTTATTAATGTCTACATTAAACATTGCTGTCTCAATAGGAAAGAAATAAACTGACACCAGATTTTTCTGTAAACATTATTTTTGTATTATATTTCAGCTCTCAGCCCTCAGATTCATCCTCAGATCATTTGTCATAAATGTAGAATGTAATCATGAAGAACATGGGATATCCTCTTACAGTCATCATTGCAAACTAACCTTTATCTGGTAGCTACGTATCTCAGTAACTAAATATTGAGTAGTCAGGGTTATTCAGAGCTACTGAAATATAAAATCACTTATAATGAAAATGAGATACTGAATCCATGTTTCTTTACAGAAGTTTTAACATTTGCTCTTTATTTTCTTTTGTCTCATGTCCTTTTAACATTTATAACAGTTCTCTTTACTTTAAAGTTTCATTGTGGTATGCTCAATGCTGTCAAGCCTAAATCTAGTGATGAGAAAACCAAAATCAGTTATTGGAAGAGCTAAAGTAGTCTTCTAGGATAAAAATTAGGGCTGTGTGTAATTGGATTTTCTCAAGTCATCCCATTTTGCGCAACTAGAACTAAATGTAGGTCAGTTAATGTAGAATTTATAGTAAAAGTGAAAGATGGAGAAGATTAGCATGGAATCTCCTTATATTTAGTTCATATTTTGAAATAAACTAATTCATCAAACACTGTCAGTACCTCAGATTTAACATTTCAGTGACACAGAAATATACTTATCAGATAAATTCTGCTTCTTTAAAAAATTTGCAGACTTCTTTGGGCATGTAGTAGTTTGATCATGTCATTTAAATTATGCAGCAATAGTAACAAGTGTTACAATTTTAATTTTAAAAAGAAGCAACAATCCAGTATTAACTTCTACCAGTTGTATAATGAAGCCAATTAACTCTGAAAAGAATTTAAAGCATTTTACACATTTGAGCAGATTAATGCATTTAGATTTTTATTTCTTTTCATGGGTGTGTTTGTGCATGTGTTTGTTAAACTCTGTAGCTAAAATCAACTTACATAAACAACATCTCCAAATAATGTCTCTACTATTTCTTCAGTAAAGACAGCTGCAATCTGATAAATTACAGAAGTAATCTTTCCATATTAAATAAAGGTCAAAAGAGGTGATAAAAAAATCGTCACTCTGTCTTAGCAGCTGTAAACCCAAAGTTAATTAAAAATATCTGTTTTCTGCTAACACTCCAGTTGATATATTCCAAATCTATCAGTCTCTTTTTGCTCCTTTCAAGAGTAGAAACATTATATCACAGAACGAGTATGTCTTGATCAATCTTTTCTAATAAGAATGTAGGCTAGTAATGTAAATAACTTCATTGATGTTTTTGAAGTGTAGAATGGAGAAGAATAAATCTGAGTTACTATTACATAATCTGATTATTTAATGGTATTTCTCAGAAACTATTTTGATGCCATATTTATTTTTATGACAGAAACATTTGTGGTCTCAGGCAATTATTCTCCTTCCAGTAAAATTGAACATAAATCTAACTTTTGTTGGAATTAAGCAAAAATTAGATTTCAAATGTGTCATCTTTGAGTTATTACACTAAGTCTAACAAAGATTTCCTGTTTAGTTAAATTTTGAGACTAGATCATAGAAATATGTGACTTGAAAACAGATGATAAAGTGAATATTCCAGTAAGTAAAGAAATAGGAAACCAAAAGGCTGTGATTTTCTGCTTGGTAAAGGAGGCAGAAGAGTGTTTCACTAGGTGCAGCAGAACACGGGGACATAGCAACCTAAAACTGCATTGGTTTAAGTTGCTATGGAAATGCATACTTACACCTGATTCCTTGTTTCCCCTTTATATTCCAAACCCAAGAGCTGTTAATGATATTTCTGGTGCCTGTGAAGATATTTATAAAGTCAGCCATCCCCTAATCCTGTCTGTAATAAGCTATATGCATTGAACTACTCTGTTCAAGGGAAAGTGTGAGCCTTTTATCATACTTGTGACTCCTCTATGAATGCTTCCCACTTTATATATATCTTTGTTTAATTATGGAGAGCAGAGCTAGACATGGTATTGAATATAGTCACATAAATTACAAGCAATAAATCTGTAGAGTCTCTTTGCTTCAATATAGATTTCCTAGCTTAGGTTAGAGCAGACAAAATGCACATTTAAAGTGCAGTGTGACAACAGAATCCATGTGACAGAGAATGCATATTTACTTCCCGTGACAAAGGAGTTAGTGCAGAGGATACTCTGTAGGTCCTCCATGGGCAGGCATTCCACAAAGCAGACTCCTGCTAACCTTCCTTTGGGCTGAGGTGGATGCGTATTTTGAGGTGGAGAGCATCTTCCAGATTGCTTGAGTTATGCTTGCTGTGGATGTCTTTGAGCTGTTCCTCACTGATTTGGGTATAGGAAGTGCTGGGCAAATACCTCTGAATAAGCTTGAATGACCTGCTGTTTCTTGTTATGTAGATAATTTTTGTTGCTGTTTTCATTTCAGCTGTTTAATTGTGCTAGCAAAAACCTTATGAATTACACAGCAGCCTGACAAAGGTCAAACTATGGACCTCTGACATCAGCCTAATTACTCAAGTCACTTCAGCTCAGTGGACCAAGACATGGACAACCCCAGATGATGGGTTTATGTCCAAAAACTGATTTAGTGTGGTTTATTGCTGTGTTAGAGTATGTTCATCACAGCATATTTTTCCTCCCAGTCGCTCCTGTTAAGACTTTTTTAGTCACATTACTTCTCAAGCCAGAATTCTTCAGAGTGTAGTGTACTAGAAAGAAGTATGAGTTTACATGGGATGGTACTGAATAAGCCACCACTTGTTTACATAGCTTTAAATAGTCTTTCACAATAGTTTTTAGTATGAAATATATTGTTATTATTTTATATTCCCTTAACTTTTGTTTTTTATTCTGATATTTTCTTCTGAAAATGCTACCTTTACTTCAAAGCTATTACTATACATACCAGCTAAAACTCTTGGTAGTGCAATCCACCAAAAACAATTAGCTGACTGCTCCTTTCTAGCCCTATTTGGAAGGACCTTTCAAAGCTGGCTTTAGATGAGATGAGTTGTGATTAGGTACATACCTCCCTTCCTATCTCATGAGATCTCTGCAGTTCCTTCCCTTCTGTTTTTTGTTTGTTTTTTAACACAAAATGCAAATTTTAATATCCTTCTGAGTTAATAGCAGAATATCACCATTGCCCTGATCTGTGATTATATTTCCTGGCATTTTTCCAGATATTGCTTAATATACCTGTACAGTCATGGTAGTTGATGAGGATAAATGCCAGGAAAACTGGATCTCCTCTTTACATGTCATAGTTCATAAGGAACTTCTCTATTGTTTCTTGATTTGTTAATGATTAGTAAAATATTAATTAATGGTATATCCATGTTTCTTTTTCTTTTCAGTCTAAGGCTAGTGTTTAATATTACAGCTCCACCATGAAGCTTTTTAGAAGTTTCAGCAGGTGGAATTTCGTTCACTGAGCAGTGTAACTGTAGCCAGACTAAGCTAACAGTGACTGCTGCTGGTGGGACAGACTGTCTTTTGCTATCTTGCCTCCCAAAGTCATTCTATGCAGTAAAATTGATCACTTAGGAGCAGCAGTGGCAGCATTTCCTGAGCTGAAATATAGAGCAATGAATTGATTTTTCAACCTTAATAAACTGGTGTCACACACAAGCAAGCTAAACCTGGAGTCAACATTTATCTACATTTATAGATAACAATATTGAAAATCTATCTTTAGGTTGTCTGAAAGTAGTAAGAAAAACAGACAATCAATGCCTTCCCTAAAAGTGATGACTGTGAGCAAAGAATTAGAAAACTTTTGTAACTCCTCTGAAAAAGTATGGGATTGTATCACTTTTAATGCTATCTTTGAATGGTAGACAATTATTCAATGAAAACACTGTTTTCATTCCCAATATATATGGCATTGCCCAAGTCAAAATGTCAATCAATAAATGCTTTTTCTTGGCTGTTATTATGATTTAAAATACCTCTGTAATGGAACATCTGAGAAATCTTTCTACTAAGTTACTGAGATAGTACTTTGTTAAAAAATTCATTAGGGGATTAGTATATGTTTTGTCTAGCAGACGCATCAGTAAAACTGCAAGGAAAAGAAAGTGAAAATCATCTTTTTAGGACTTAGTCCTTTCTGATGTCTCCCCATGTAAACATAATTATGAAGATACAATTTGCAGTCATCGTACATGAGGAAGGCGGATATTTGTTCTCAATGAAAAATCAACATTTTAAAAAATATAAGATGTGTGTGCAGTACTCTTCACCAATAAAACAACAAAATACAATAACTAACCACTACATATTTAATGATACCCCTACAATTTAATGATAATGCTATAAATATGACTTTTCTCATTTCTGTTAGGAAGATGGTCTTTCTTCTCCAAAAGTAAGGTATATTCCACAGTAAAAGACATGAACAGTCTTTGTCATAGTATCTACATGTATACAGGGAAAATAATTTTTTTCAGTTTATCCAGACCTAAACTTGAAATGTTCAAAGTTTCAAGTTTTCTTTCTTTGGCCAACATAACCCTTTTTTTCACTGTTTACCAGCTCTCAATACAGGAAACAAAATTAACTATGGTAGGATCAAGCCCATGAAGGTCAGTATGGCTCAAATGGTGTGATGGTGAACTACATGTACAAAAGATGAGTAAAGTTTTTGTATCATACATAGATGGTTGCCCTGCCCTTCTGAAGGAACATTCTGTCCAATTTTAACATTAAATAGGATGAGTGTTGTTGGAAAAGGAGAATTTAGCCATCTCTGAAATCTGCCATCAACAAGCTGTCCAAGCTGAGATCTGTGCTGGTATAACTTCATATTTTAAGCAATTATTTATACTGTTTTGCATTTTATGTTGTTGAGCAAGGTTTTGTTTCTTATCTTTCCAGTTTCCTAATATAAATTATTTGTTCTTACTAGCGAACAAAATCTTAAAAATCTCATATTCCTTGAAGGAGTTCTATGTCCTCTACCACTTTTCTTTTTTCTCTTAAAAAGCTTTTGGACATAACGAGTGCCCGGATCCTGGAGTGCCAATCAATGCTCGGCGTTTTGGTGACAACTTTCAGCTGGGGAGCTCAATTTCAGTTATATGTGAAGAAGGATTTATTAAAACACAAGGAACTGAAACAATTACTTGTATGCTAATGGATGGAAAAGTAATGTGGAGTGGACCTATTCCTAAGTGTGGAGGCATGTATAATATTTCTTTCTAAATCAGGAGAACTTGATGTAATGCATTTCAAATTGTCACCAAATGAAGTTGAGATTTTTGCAAATGAATAACACAAAGCTTCTGTTATTGCTGATGCAGTATTAGATTAGAATGAAGATGTTGATCTCTTCTGGGTCTTTGGCTATGGTATTTAAAACTTTAAGATGTTAGCTCTCTGTTGCAGTACTTGTGTTTCTTCTATCCACAGAGACTCTAGGCTGGGGAAGACTCTTAGCAATTAATTTTTCTTTTTTATAGAAATAAGGTACTTCCATACATCGCAACCTAAAACCACAGTGTTATGCATATTTCCTTGGACTTTTTTATACTAATTGAGACTGAAATATAATCTTTGCTTCATTACTTGTCTGTATTCTAGGATTTTTCTACCTAAAGGGGAAAAAAATAATTCAGCTGTTTGAATTATTAAAAAAAAAAAAAATCAGTGATAATAGAATCTCTGTTAGCTTTTACTTTAAACAACAGTTTAGTTCTTATTTTCACTATGTTACTGCCTTCCTGATAGCTTTTACTTTAAACAACAGTTTAATTCTTATTTTCACTATGTTACTGCCTTCCTGACAAAATTTGAACAATTTTAATACATTAGTGTGACTGCTTATAATATGCTTTGCATCCATGTTTACTTTCTGTGATGAATGATTATTGTTTCATAGATATAAGGTGTGTCAGTTTCACTAGATAAGGTAGGCAGGCCATAATACATTTTCTTTATTGTAAGGTATAACATTTCTAATAAAATATAAGGTTGCATTTTCAATGTTACATTACAATCTAAATTACTAGGAATATTTTTAAATGTCAGTCCATGCACGATGATAATCTGATCCATAGGTGGTCTGAGACTTGAGTGGAAAATGTATTGGAATCCTAAAGTTTGAGATACAGCTATATTTGAATTAGATGGTTTTTATCAGCTGTAGAATTAGATACATTTGTAAAATTTATGATAAAATTGGAAGGCAAACAAAAGTATTTTTAAATTAACAATTTAATTTGGTCTATTAGGGTGTTCAGAAGTTTGATTGACTGTGCACACATTTGTCTGTAAAACAGATTTGTTTGATATAAGCTCTACATCCACCTCATAATTTCATTGCCATATATATCAAGTCAAAGGCATAAGCTCCACATACTGACTGGGAATGTGACTGCTGTGCAGTTTAACTTACAGTTCAGAATTGTCAGAAATTACAGTATACAGGAGGGAGCTATTTAATAATCTGGTGCAGATGAACAGGGTCAACATACTTGTTTTTCAGGGCAATCCTGGCTAGCCTCTGCTGGGACTTCCTCCCAGCCCTGCCCACAGCCCAGGATTCTATTTCAGCTCAGACAGTCACTTCGTTGTCACCAAACCCCTTTCCTGTTACCAATCCAGTCCTGTTCAGCTTTCTCAGGTGGAGTTGGGTATGTCAGTGAGGCACTAACTCTGTGTGTGTGTGCACGTGCATGTGCACAAGGGATCACTCCTGGTTCCTGGCTTCTTTTCTTCAGTGAAGGGGTCCTGCTTTTGCTGCTCCCTGATGATTTTGAGTTTGGGATTCCTGTCCTCATGCTTTTCATCTTTTTCACACATCCTGTGTGAGGGTTATATGGAGGATTTTCCCATAATCTGTTCTAATATTGTGCTGTTGTACCCATGGTGAATTTCTAACCTTGGTCTTCCTGCATAACTCCTGTAAGGCTTAATATCCTGCCATTCTGTAGCATTAGTGATAAGCTCTTCAAAAAAACATTTCTAAAACTATGAATCTACAAGATATTTAGTGATTCTGTGAATAGCCTGTTATCCTAAAGGCTTTTTTCATGCTCACGTATGAAAATTTCCTGTTTCAAACCCTGCACCTTGCTATACAAAGAAATAAATAAAAATGACTTTGTGAGAATTCTTAGATCAGACTAAGATTGTCTTTTACTATTTGACATAGGCCTGTGTTTGATAAAGAGATTCTGCTTGATGACCACCTCTAGTTGTGTTATATTTCTAGAGTTTCATTTTGAACACATGAATGTTGGGTATGAATCTGTCAGACAACCATCAAATAGGACTATAAGAATGAACAGGGTATTAAAATCAGTGTAAAAAACGGTTAGGGAAACAATCCTTTGGCACGATGACTGGAGAGTTCTATTTTCTAAAAAACAAGGCTTTTTAAGATAAGCCCAGTAGCTCAGCTATTCTGAAGGGAAGTACTCCTGGGTTTAGGGAATCAGCATGTAATGGTGAAAGTCAAACAAAAAAAAATCCGTTAAATATTTATCTGCAAGAGCCACAATCAGAGGACCGATAAGAAACTTTTTTTTTTTAAGGAAAAGTGGCAGCAAAACACTCCTAAATAGAATCAAGAAACTATTCCAAATTTAGGCATCTTACAGTGTGCATTATTTTTAATGCACTATTCATAGGAATATTTTTTAATAGAGGTTTGGAGCTTTTTGTATTCTAAATGCAATCTGTGGCATGAAAATTTGGTTAGAATATGGAACTTTGTTCAAGTTTAGTAATACTGTATTGTAACTATGGAGTGTGCTGGCTCAGAATAAGGCCATCTGGTTCCTATTCTTGTCAATGTATCTTTTAGTTTATAGGCTTCGTATGTATTATGAATATTTAAAAGTGCTTATATACAATAAAATATAGAGATTATAAATGCTCTAGAGTTAACTTTCTGGTTTTTGAGGTAAATATGAGTTTAAATAACTTATTGTTTGACTGGTACTGTTTACTGAAGGGAGTATGAAAAAGAGATTCTAAGATAAAAGGTGAGAAATGCCCACTTTAAACCCATAAGTGAGTAAAAAAAGAATGTACATCTGCTTATTTAGAAGTGTTGCAATATACTGAATTCTGAACTCTGTAACTTCTAGAAACCCTTTCTTTTCCCTCCACAGGAGGGAAAGATGGAGCATTATGTCCTAAAAAACCACAAAAACCCAAATCAAACCTATTTACAGCAATTTTTCATTTTAATATAAGACCTGGGTATTCTCCTGAAAAAAATGTAAATGAGACAAATGTGTAATAATTCATGGTCTTCAACTTGAATTTGTGTCAAAGAGAGCAAAATTAATCTATTTTTTTTTGTAATGGAGAAGTTCAGAATAATACAGACAATGATATGTACTGTTCTACTTTGACAAAATGAGCAACCAAAATATTTTGCAGGCTCTGCTAGGTGAAATAACCACACACAGAAATTTAATAAATAGCCATGTTTTTGTCAGAAAATGAAATATATAAATATTTTACACTATTTTTAGTAGAGACACTAGCTTGTCAACAGTACAGTAAGACCTTTCCAATTTCTTTGAGATATACAGTGATATGCATAGTTAGCTGTGATACTAACTGTGTCATAGCTGTTTTTTCTTTTATTTTTGGAGTAGCCTTGTATGCATAAAGGCCACTGGAACCATGGTTATGAAGCTCCATGGTGCAGCCTTCTCTTCCTGCAAATTAACATGCTTCTGCTCTCTGTCTAAATGGAAAAGGCCCTGGGTGTCCTGGTGCACACCAGGTGTCCTTGATGCAGTGAAGGTCAGTGGTACCCTGGGATGGATAAGACCAACTGTTGAGCAGGCTGAGGCAGGTGATCTTCCCCCTCTATATGAGTACTGCTTGCTGAAGTATATATTGCAATATTTATATATATTTTCCAATTAAAAAATATCAACTAATCTTGTAAGAATGGTAAGTATGAGTTTTTCATGAATGAGGAATTTGAACTGCTAACATGCCAAGCAAAATGTATGTGGTATGACAGTGGATTCTGTGATGTCAAAGTTAAAATAACAGCTCACTGATTTCTAGCTTTAAACTCAGCTGAAACTTTAGCAAATTTTTCAAGTCTCTCTTCCCAGAATTAAAAGCAAAAATAATGATAGTTTATAGAGATTATGTTTTGCTTATGTTCTTCAATGCAGAAAATGTGTTATACACATAACAATACAGTAGGAAAAAAACTTTTTCAGATTTATGGAACAGTTTTCTTCATCTTTTTAAGGTCTTAATTCAGTTATCTCCATCTAATTCTGAGCACCACAGAGCCTGTCAGCTTTGAAGTGATTGCATCTTCCTGCAACAGGATTTTCAGTATTTTCTCGTTTTAATTGTCCTATATTTAAAGTGATAGATATGAATTGCATCTAATAAATCTGTACTATTTACCTTTCTCTTTGTTTCATTTTTAGCTCCATGTGGTGGGCATTTTTCATCTCCAAGTGGAGTAATCCTCTCTCCAGGCTGGCCAGGGTATTATAAAGATTCCTTGAATTGTGAGTGGGTGATAGAAGCTGAACCTGGACACTCTATCAAAATTACATTCGAAAGGTCTTGGCTAATGTTTTTCTTATTTAATGTTTTCCATTTTTTTACCAGGAAGCAGGAGTTATTGCCTTTATTGTATCATTAATTTGCATTATCTCTAAAATCACGCAATTGTATTATCACGTAGGACTTTTGGAAACTCCTTCAAAACACAGATATTATCTTCAGTGTCATTTCTAATTTGATGTGCTGAAAAGCTTTTGAAATTTCTACCCTCTTGCCTGTATTTAAGCCTGTCTAGCCCAGAAAAAAATGTTTTAAAATATTAGCATGTTTCATTTGCTTGTAACAGTATTTCTATGATGAATTATAATTGCTAAGTTATTTTTTTCTCTCAAAATCAAATAATCTTCAACTCTAAAAATCTGAATCAGCTGTGAAAACTAAATTAAATGCAGTCATAATTTTCTCCACTCAATATTTAATTATCATATCAGCTGAGAAATTGTTGTGAGAGGACTGTGTGCTCTCAGGATGGAGTTCCAGTGTCCCCAAATTACTGCAGCATTCCACTTTTCCTAGACTGATGTCTATTACTAAGGTCCCTCCCTTATTCAAAGGATTGAAATGTGCTGAAGCACCTTACATTTCTTATGGTAGCAAGATGCTGGAATTTAATTTGAACTCTTTATCAGAAAACAAGACAAAAAATGCAATAAGGAATGCTATTCTTCTTATATTTTAGATTATTTCTAATTGTAAATATTAAAAAAAAAAAAATAGATGCCAATCCAGCAAAAAAGTGCCATTGATGATCAAAATTATAGTGTACAAATACCACACAAGTACTTTTCAGTTGATATTTATGCAGCATGTTTTGACTAGGCCTGCTCACACTTGACTTAAAAGAAGGTATTTCTTCATTTTAATACAATTTGAAAGTTTTTTTTTTAGCAAGGAATGAAATTCATATTCTCTTTGCAAAATTTGTCATTGTGATAAGATTTTTAAAACCTTTTTTTTACTACTATAGCTTACATTATAATAAAGTGTTCATTGGACAATACAAACAATCAAAGAACAGATAATATGTACACTTCAGTTATTTTCTATCCTCACCATCACATGAAAGCTAGTCTTCCAAAATCACTAGTATATCACTTAAAATAATGATTTACTAAATTTTTGCCGGTTAGAATACAATAAAAAATTTAATAACTCTGTCCGGCTGAAACTTCTGTTAAGTTTTTGAAAAGAAATTTGTAATTTCAAATAGTTGATTTTTAATTCAGCAATTCATTTAAACTACATATTTGATATGGACAGTCATTTCAAAGTAAAAACATTTGCCTTTATATTTGCAAAATACACTACCAGCTGCATTTTCTTTCTTTGCACCTGAGTTTTACTAAATCTGACACACTCTTGCATAGAGTTTTTTGTTTGTAATACATTAATGCCTTGTCATAAAATTGCACACCCTCTATTACTCTTGTAAGTAAGAGCAAAAAGAACAAAATGTGGTCTCTTTGGATCACAGAGAAAGCTTCTATCCTCTTTGTGACACTTTTTTTCCCCATTGCTGCTCATTTTTGACACTCTTGGCACTTGTCAGGAATTGGTCTGGTATGCATATTGCTCAGATGCAGCAATCCAGAGAGGCCCTACTTGCAGATAAATGTGTATTCATGTATCTCTGTGCAGAAGTACACTTAAAAATACATCTATGTATGTTCACACAGATGCACTTATATATAGTTACATGTCTGGATGCAAAGAAAAAGTTATTCTATAAATCAAATGATTAAATAAAACTTTATAGTGTAATGAAAGAAAACATTTTATAAAGTACTGTTATGTTTTTTACTTAGACATTATTATTTTTCACGTAGTTTAAATTTGCCTTCTGAATCATTTATGCATTAGGTTTTTAAAGACTTATTCTAGTCTTGGCTACTCTTGTTCTGCTGCTTCTGCTTGCAAATTTACAGGTGCACTTTCTTAAGAGAAAAGGATAATGTAGTTGAAATACACAGTTTTAAAACTATAGCCAAATGACTTTCCTATATGATTAAAAAAATCCCTCATATTTCACCCATTTCTTTGCCTTTCAACTTTGTATTGAGAAACACACCTACTTTTTCTAGCCTTTATTGGTGCAAATACCAAAACTTCCACAATAGGTGTGGTTGTTTGAAAGATTTTGAGTTTCTTGGTCAGGGAAAAATATTTATAATACATGTCTATAACTTTTAAATAATTCTTGGATTTTCTAAATTTCCCATTTGCTAAGTCATTTCCTTTTAATCTTCCTATATTCCTATATCTTCTCTCTTACAACACTGGATAGGAGCAAGGTACTGCATTCCATGAATGTATTATAAAATGTTCCTGTGCCAAGGAGACAGAGACATGAGAAAAGGAGATCTACTGACAAAGCAAATAAAAATAACTATTAAGTTGTGTGCTTTCAGCATGCAAAAAATAACTTTTTCATATATTGTTGTATGATTGTGCATGCATTTTTAAAAAAATTTATTCCTGTTCTAGAAGCAGAACTAAGATAGATAATCTGTTGACATTATAAATCAGTATCTTTTTAGGCTCAATTGAAATTACAGAAGTGAGAAATGGCAATGCCATTCTTGATTGTAATGAAGTGTTTATCATGAAGACTAATTATGAGTATTTAAATGTGGGAGATGCTGATAGCAAACTACTGATTGCAGTACTAGTCACGTTTTTCTACTGAGCATATACTGTGCAGCAGGAAATCCTGACACTGCATTGAGTTGATAAGGGTGTCTCTAAGAAATAAAGATGTGTGCTATAAATATTCAGGCACCTTTATCTGTTCAAATAAGGCCTCCTGAAAAAAGTGTATGTGGCATCTGCTGTGTTAAAACTTGTTACACTCCTGTCTGCTTGTGAGTCCTCCATAAGATTAGACGTCACACAGCAATTAAGACATCCAGGTTAATTCAACAATAGTGACCAATTAAGTAGGAAGGAACATTGGAAGGGTCTTGCATGAGCACAGGGTATTTCTTATTCAGTTTCCTAAAAGCCCCTACTGTTTTGTCACACCAGAGGCAAAAAAGTATGTAAATATTGCAGGTAATGTTGAGCATCAAGAGAAAAGATATTGAAGGAAAAAGTGATATAGGCATGAGATTTATAAATTAAATTTAAATGGACCACTTTTTGAGCTAAATGACCAAGCAAAAGCATTGAACATAATCCCCTCTTCAAATTTGTTTCAGTTCATCTCACTTAAAAATGGTTCTTACACTTTCTTTCCTGGGTGATTATTAATTTTTTCATCTTTATATTTTTTCTGCTGTGTGTGGTGGTACATATAGTCTAAGTAGTTTTGAGAGGATTTCCTTTATGTCTTTGGAGATTCAACTTAATTTCAACTTGACTTGAGCGTCCTGGTAGCTGCATTACATTTATAAGATCCATTGCTTTTTACACTTTCTGTCTCAAGTATGCTTTTGATATAGGTGTGCTAAAAAGCTGAGCAAGACTAAATGACCTGTTTCCAAGATTTCTCCTGTGTTGAATGGATTTCTGGGAAAAAAAAATAATATTGGAAAGAGCAAGTTATTGCCTAGTAGCTTTTCAGCAGCATGTCATTTTGAGTTACTGTGGGAACTAACAAAACCCAAAATTTTCAGTTTTCCTGCTTCTAGGATTATCTCAATTTCTGTGACTCCCTATTACTTTAGTTCTGTGCTCCTTTATAGGTTATTTAGTGGGAGCAGAACATCAATAAAAGAAAGCACATGTTTTGTAGGTTTAATTTGTCTTCTTGTCTTTTGCCAGACTCCTTTAGATCTTTGGGCTCAGACTCATGGGACATAAATACTGAAATATCGAGTTCCTCAGTACATTGGCTTTACTCACGCAGTTCTTTGAACGGATTTCACAAAGCTGACTTAGGCGTCCAAGTAAATCAGAGTGAGAATTAAGACTATCTAAGGGTCCTTGTAAGATCCTGCTGTTAATTTTTGCTTTTTAATTCTGAAAAGGTTTTTCAGTAATCCATCAGAGTCCATTGTACAGCATTATGGTCGATCTAAAGTCTGTCATAGCAAGAAAGAGATAAACCACTGTCAAAATACCAAATAGGTGTTTGGAATTGCTGATACCATCTAAAACAAGACAAGCAAGGAGATATCTAGCAGCACTATCACACTCAGATTTTCCTTGCCAGGGAGAGCACACATGCTGTATTTAAACAGGCATTTTGTTTTCTAGTGCTTTCTAAAAAGGATTTTTAGTTCTAGGATTTTTCCAAATAACTTCTCTTACTACTTTGGACTGAGTCTCAGCTGGCAGAAAGCCACTGGAGTCAAGTAATTCAATCCCTGCTTATAGATGATTGTAAGCTAGGAACTCAAGAGTTGAGCCTTTGAGGTAGTACCATCAAAGTACCTTGATGATATTTTTGCCAAATGCATCAACATGCTCCCCATATAATTTATTATTCAAAAAAGGAAAATAATATTGTTATAAAATAGCATATGCAAGTAATATTAATCTTAATTAACAAACTGTTTCTTGCTTTTGTTTCCTTTTGTTTCCTGCTTTTGTTTCCAACCAAGACCACAAACCAGTTCAAGGAGTTTAAACTTATTTCTCGCCTTTCTAAGGAACTAACCTGAATTTTATTATTGTATAAATTATATAGGATAATTAATATTATTGCATTGATTTTGAAAAAGAGATACATGGAGAAAAAATATTTTCAGGAAAGGTGCATATTTTAAAAATATGGGTTTATTGAATTTGTTTTAACTGTCTCTTAAATTTGTGCCTCTGTGTGTTTCCACAATTCCAGATTTCAGACTGAACTGAATTATGATGTTTTGGAAGTTCATGATGGACCAAACCTATTATCTCCACTTCTGGGTTCTTACAATGGTACACAGGTCCCACAGTTTCTGTTTAGCAGTAGCAATTTCATGTATCTTCTCTTTACAACTGATAACAGTCGTTCTAACAATGGATTCAAAATTCACTATGAAAGTAAGTACTTCTGTGTTGTATTATTAGATTTCCCCTCCCCCTCAATGCTTACTCTAGTCATGTACAGATGTCATCTTGGGTAAACTCCTGTTATTTCCCAATCTGAGAAAGATTTAGTAATGTTAAACTGCAAAAGGGATGACCACTAATTTTATTTATATTTAATGTCATTGATGTAATGCTCTGTGCTTTAAGAATCAAAAAATGAGAATGAGAAACAAATGCCTTTCTTTTGGATGCTGCTTTTATGTCTTAATAGTCTTATATTTTATACAATGCATTTTTGTGAGTGTAAAATGGCATGAGATCAGGAAGATTATGAAAATTGAAGAAAAAAACTGAATGAGTGTTCTGGTTGATGTATCTTCAGCTCTAACTGAAGGTAGGGGGAAATGCAGTTTACATAATGACCTGAAAATCAAGAAATGGAATTGGTTGATTTTGGATTTTTAGGATTCTAAAAACCTGCCTATATGATTTTTTTTCTGACATAGAAATTCTCTTTTGTCCTTATTATAGTCATATAAACTATGCTGCAGAAAGTATGGATAAGATTTCATACTTTATGAATTCTTAAAATTCCTATGTTGAAATACTATAATTCAATTAACATTTTGTCTTTCTACATGTAACTTCTGTTGTAATAATTCCTACTTATATAAGAAATAATATTTTTACTGTAATCACTATCTTATTTGCTTGGTAAAGGTCATTGGCACATTGTTTGTACTTCTTCTTGTTGGAATTACCACCAAAAATTTTCAGATTTTCCTGATTTTTTTCCTAATTTTTTGCAATTTTCACTATTCCTGGCCACTATAAGGATACTAAAACTAATATGCACAGGGATGATATTGCCAGATGAAATTTGGGTTGATTTGAACTCCAGTGAATGTTAAATTCAGGCTGTTTATTGAAAAAAAAAAAAAAATCTTTTATTATACCAAAATTATTTCCCTTCCTAGCATTCACCCACAAGCGTCCGTTTGTGTCTTCTGCATTATGACCAAGTGATGATTTTGTTAAGTTTTCATCCTTCTGAAGTTTGAAGGAAGGCTATCCTAACACATCAGGAAAACTAGCTTAAAATTGCCAACCAAGACCACTAAATTCATAGAAAGATTGAATAATGTTAAATGGTAGAAGTTGTACTTCAGGAATGTGAACAGCAAAAAGAGGAAATCTGCACTTATTACAAAAAATAAAGAGTTTCAATTAAATAAAGTTGGAAGGGAAACCTGAAATTTCTTTATAAATAAATTCTTGAATTTCATTATAAAATCCTATTTTATGTAAAACTGATCAACACACCACAGTTCTTTACACTAGTGGAGAATAAAAGCTAAATTTATATTATCAGAGAGCATGGAAAATATATATTCTTACCATTTGTACACAAAAGAAACAATTTTCAGTATTTTCTATTCTATTTAATAGCCCCTGTTTATACACAGAAGTCTAGTATGCATTTTATTTTTGCTTAATTCTTACTGGTTTCTCATCTTGTATTATCCAGTACAATCCAATTCTGTTTTCCTTTTTGGGAATACAAATAATAATGATCAGTGGTCTCCTATTCATAATTTCTTCTCTCTTCAAATATTGTATTGAAAACTAAGATCTTTTATATGTTTGTAAATTTTATGCTAATTATATCTTTTCACAATGAATTTCTTTGTAATGAAGGATTTTTTATTACTTCTGTGTAGGAATAAAAGGAATAACACTCATAAAAAAATCTGAATACTTCTAATAATTTACTAACTTCAGTATTATCCAGAGGGTTGGAGGTTTTTTTATTATTATTTTATAATGAACTTCTTTATATGAGGTTTATATATGAACATCTCACTGGGAAATCATCTAAGAGGTTTAATTTTTTAGCATACATTGAAATTCCCTTTATCAAGTCAACTTCTCTTTACTTTTTTCTGCTATTCTTTATCTTCTCAATGTCCCATATATCAAATAACACTAGGTATGAGTGTGATTTATGTAAATAATTGATCTATTTAAATATTTAAAAAATGATCTATTTAAATATTTTAAAAATAAATATCCAAAGAAATTTAAAGAATTTCATATATGGTAGCAAATTTTGATCAGGAAAAAATAAAGCCGGAAAATCAGAATTCTGAGTGATCATCAAAGCTTCTTAATATCAGCATCAGGTACAAAATCATTTAATGTTACTAAGACATGATCAAACTAAATATCCTGTAAATTATGGGATATTTTTCTTATTTTTCTCTGCAACAGTGGCAGGATTCAAACTGTGATCCATAGTATCTTTTAATGGTAACATGGAGAAGAATAGTGGAAAAATAATTCATTGTAAATGTGTGATAATGAAACCTTCACCTCACAACCATCACAACCAATTTACTTAAATTAATTTTAAAAAAGTCTGTAGATTCTTTATTTATTTTCTCTTCCCTTTTTTTTTTTTTTTTTAATTTATTATTTAATCTAGGTGTAACTGTTAATACTTACTCTTGCTTGGATCCTGGCATACCAGTGCATGGACGTCGTTATGGACATGACTTCTCTATAGGTTCCACTGTCTCATTTAGTTGTGATCCAGGCTATAGGCTGAGTCATGAGGAGCCTTTACTGTGTGAAAAAAATCACTGGTGGAGTCACCCACTCCCAACTTGTGATGGTAAGGATGAACAGATTTTACAGAGTACTTTAAAATATACAAGTTTTGCCAAACTATTATTAGTCAAAAAGAGTTAAATGCCAGAGCCTGTAAAACCTATATCTTTAGGAAAGAAAAATAATAGTTAGAGGAAATAGATGTCATATATCTCTGTGATGAGACATGTGATCAGCAGAGAATGATATACAGTTATTTAATCCTGCAGATTACTGAAGGTATGTCTATCTGAATTTATGCAACTGTGAGCTAACTGATTGCAAAGTTTGTGTGTATCTGGTTGTAAAGCACTTATTACAGCTTAAAAATATTTGTGTTTGGGTATCCATCTATGGACACAGATTGCTGACAAAAAACATAAAATGAAGTTTATTTGCACCTGAGTTAGACATTTCATTTTCTCCTGTTTCATGATGATCACTCTGTTTCTAGCTTGGTAACAGAACTTGACACCCTTCAATCACTGTGGAAATTTATTAGGACCACATTATATCTGGTGATTATTAAACCAGACAAAAGTGGGATCAAGTAACAGGTCTCCACCATATCATTAAATCTGAAAAATTATTTAACTTTTTTCAGTCATCTCTTGTAATCTGAATTGTTCATTTTAATGCTTTCCCAGTTGGGGTCATATCAATTGCATGTACTATTAAGAAAGTAGATTGTAATGTTCATTGAGTTACATTATTTGAGATATTTACTTCTTAAAAGTGTTTCCCTCCTTGTGGCATGGCGCATGTTTTTGATGTTAAAAATGTTTTTAGGAATAATATAACCATTTAATTCTAGGGTAGTATTTAACCAGAGAAAGTCTCCTGAGCTTTTATGAGCTACGGAATGTACATGATACTGTATTTTTTCTAATACAGTTCTTAGTGTCTCAGGACACTAATTCTGAAAGAAAAATCTGAATGAAGACTGATGAAGAAGCTCACTGAATCATGTGTGATTTGCCATATGGAAAACTATTCATTCCCATTGCATTACTTTCTTTAGAAAATGGCAGGGACTGCCTTGGCCTTCAGATTGTTTAGTTAGGAAATGCTTCGGGATTTTATATTTCAGGAAGTTGAAGGTGTCAATATATGATAACACTCAAAATCTGTGCTGGTAGAAAGAGATGTGAATAATCACTTTGCTGAAAATGGCCCTCTGTAGTTCTGCAGGCCCATTTTCTAAAAGATTCTACACCTCAGTCAGGTTCTTGCAATGAAGAATTGCAGGGTTCCCACAGTGTGCAGTCAAGGGGACTGTATTTTGCAGAATAGACCACAAAACTAGGATGTGTTTTCTAATGGTGATAGACACTAGATGGTAACCATGGAAAACAAACAGTATAAGCACACTCCCTATGTGAAATAAACTTACATTTTGTGATTAATTTCTTTCTAAAGATGCTGAACTAGCATGCAATTCTTTAGGTAAATGAGTTTTCTTTTTCTCCAGAGCACATTGCTAAATGGCGATTCAATAAATATGTTGTAAAGGTAGGATTGAGTACATTTATTCTACTAAATTTAATCAGTTTATGGTTGATGTAATTTTAATTTCATTGCTGAATTTCATCTCTGGTGGAATGTTTTTTAAAACAATCCAGAGTCTTTGCACCCCAGGCAAAAAAGGGCATTTGCTAAATGGGCTGTTCTTTGCATAAACTATGGGTATGGGTTTGTATTAATCATACACTAATAAACACATCAGCCACTATTGCTGTGCATTCAGAATGTTACTCTGATGGTTTCTGAGGAGACAAGTTGTTTTTTGATTGCTCTTTTTGGTAATTGCATCTCTTTTTTTTATAATTACGTTGTGTAGTGATGTGGAGACAGACCATGGTAATTATGCACATAGGTCATGGCAACTCATGACTGGGTGTGGTTTGGAGAAGTGACTACAAAAGGAAAAATTTTAGACTTCTTAAAGCAAGTTCCTCCTCAAAGTAGAACATGGTGTTGAAATTCTATTCTTTGAAGGAGTGTAAGCTAAATTTTTCATGATGTGTTTGATGTTGCACAGATAAACATCACAAAAAAAGAGCTAAAATAGATGGTTACAAGCTTTGCTGAGAAAACACTGCTTGTATTGCATCTATACCATTCCCATCTATGAACTACATATGATTCACTTTTTACCTACGTATCTGGAAAGCCTTGAATTTCTTAACTGTAATCACCACCCAGTGTTTAACTAAAAAGACCAAATTATGTCTTATAATGTCCTTTCTATATGAATACTATAAGAGAATTTTGCTTTTAAGCTTTGAATATATGTGAGGAACCCTATTCTACCAAGTATATGAATTATTGTAGTAATCTCATCAAAAATTACAGGAAAATGAATGTAAAAGTTAGATATCTACTTAAGAGTGTAAAGTGCTCTTTATTCCCTTCATCATAACATGAAATTGAATGCTAATAGATCATTCTTATTCATTATTTGAATTAAAAATAAATAGTCATTCCCCCTGATCTTCATTTACTTAAGAAAATTAGTAAATGGAATGAAAATAATTCAAGCAAGATAAAAACCCTTTAATGTTTATATTAGAAACCTCTAGATGTCCAAATGAATTAGCAAATATGACTTATGCAGTACATGAGGAATGTATTCAGGGAATAATGCAGAGGTGTTGCGCCCTTTCTGTTAACATCTCTAAAATAAAAATAATAATTCCATTAAAACACAGATGTTAAAAAACCTGCTTCAAATACTCAGTGTATTAGAGGCCAGAATTGGAAATGGAGTGCATGTCTGGTCTATTTTAAATTTAAACAAGAAGGTCAAAATGCAAGTTTATATTGTGAGTAATCTAGGCTACACTAGTTTATATTAAATTAATCTCTTGTGTAATATAACTCAAGTCTAAGGTTTATTTCTTGAAGCTGAGTATGTTAATTTGATGTCCATATCCTTATTTATTTACCCCTACTGAACTACATCCTGTTTTAAGATACATTACATTTTCTATAATTAGGGAAGAAAAATGCTGAAGTTCCTTGGTCTATGAAGCACAGTATATGAGATTCAAACTCTAATTCACTGTTTCAATAATTTTAAAGTCTCTTTTATATGCCACTTTTATTATCCAATTGCACAATAAATGAAAATCATCTCAGAATTACATTTTTAGTTGGAAGTTAGAGTCAATTAAACAAATGAATGTAATGAGGCCTCTGTGTTTTTGTGCATGTATATATTTGTATTTAGACTTATATATACACAAACATATTTCCATATAAATAGATGTTTCTTTTTTTTTCTCTGCAGTTCTTTCTAAACTAGAGTATGTTATTAGTCTTCTTTGATGATGCTTAAAATCTAAAGCTAATTTTTATTACTAATCAATTATAATTGTATGTCTTCTCTTCCCACTACTTCTGAAAACCAAATAGTTTTCAATTATGTTTACTTACAACAAACTGAACTTATGGAAAAAAGTTGGGGTTTTTTTCTGAAAGCTTTTCTTCTTCTTAAGAATATTTTATCTTTCCTGAGAAAACTGAGATACATCATTGTATGTTAGTGTCTGAGTTGTGGTTGGTGATCTATGGCTAGTCTCTTGAAAAATTTTTACATAAGAAAATAATAGGTGATACCATTTGAAAATGTGAAAAATGCCAATTTCGCAGATATCACCATTGTCAATCAGGCTAAAAAAGTAAAACACTTTGGGTTTTTTTTAGGTAAACTACAAGTGAACACTCTATGTTGAAATACATCGAAAAATGCATTTATATATATTTGTATTTACTTATGTATATGTATATATATATATGTATTATTTTCTCTTGATTTACTAAGTAACTCATACATTTTCTTCATATTTTCTGTCCTTTTTTGGATATGGGGACTATTATGATCCGATTTAAACTCAGAGGAGCAAAGAAAGCCAAGTCTCTGTATATAGACTGGAAAGAACTTTGAAGGTTCAAAATATACCCAAAAAAGAGATCAAAACCAAACGAGGTTAGATGTTGGTGCCAAAAAATTTGATGTTTTATTTAATACTAAAAGAGGCAAAGAGGAAGGAAGGAAGGAAGGAAGG